>VUQI01001168.1:21013-37364 GCA_015106735.1 Paratilapia polleni | reverse complement strand
ACCACTGTTCCCAACTTTGCAAATGTTGTTTTGCATCATTAAAATTAGATGTTTGAAGAAGGCCTTGCACAACAATATTACAGATGATGGGGTTTTTTTGTTGTTTTTGTTTGTTTGTTTTTTTGAGGTTTTTTTATTTTTTGGGGGGTGTTTTGTTTTGTTTTTTGTTTTGTTTTGTTTTGTTTTGGAAAACCTCACCAGATGTTCTGCAAATATGTAATATATTATCCTGATACAAGGCCTTTTGCTCTCCTCAGATCCAATGTCAATGTCAGCACTACTAATTATGAAGTTACACTAAATCACTCACTGGGTATTTGTGTAGACATCAGCCAAACATGCACATTATTTCAAAGTTACATAAAACATGAAATTTGCAGATTACCCTCTCTAATCCAAAGACCAACTTGTTCATCTTTGCACAATATTGCATGGCTGGCTAAAAACCCAAAGTCCATCTGCCCTGATCTAGTTTGAACCGACAAGATGTGTGTGACTAGAATTGAACTTTTTCCAACCTCAGATGACACATTCCGCATGTTTATGATGATGAATAGTCTGATTCTCCATTATGATGAAGAGCAGACTATAATAAAAGAAAATGTACATACATAAAGGGTTACTGTGCAAAACTGTGATGTGCTGTTTTGCAAGTAAAAACAGAGTCCAAAGTCAAATTCTTGAGGTTCTTGAGGATCCAAACCCAAATGTTTGCTCAGTTTTTTTTTTTCAATGCAAGCTGTTAATGCTCTGAAGTGAAATGAGGGAATATGAGGAGGAGCCCAAATGATCATGCATTATGCCATGTAAGAGGCAGCCAGGATTACTGAGCTATTTGATAGAGGATTACAGAGTTTGCAAAGAGCATTGATGCTTTAGAGTGAAAGAAAACATGCAGGGTTCAAAAACCCCAGAAAATGTTTGAAGCAATAGAAGTTTTAAAAAGTAAATAACATGTTTGCATTCCTTGCTAAAAAGAAATAAATCCTTGTCTGCATAGCGTTAACGTCTTGTTTTTGTATGTTACTACTGGTGAGGTCAATAATAATTCACTGCTTTATGCAACATAAGGGTAAGTGGGGAGAAATATCAGATAAATCCTGTGCTGTTCTGTGCTGAAATAGCTGAAATTGTGTTTACAGAATTCACACTGTATTGTGTCATAGACAGTGGAAAAGGATTACAACAAAAAGCAGCATCAATCCCCTACCCACAAATCATATAAACACATCTGAACAAGAAAGAAAGCAGATGTATCTGTGCTCCAGAAAATGAGAGCTGCCAATCTCAGCCAGTCGTTTAAAACCCTGATCTTAAGTGAATACATGCAAGCCCCATCAGAGATGAACTGATCTTCTTGCGTCACAGGGGACAACACATGGAGATGGAGGAGGGGGCTTGTGTGATCTGATCATAAAGTGACGGCAGGAGGGGATATTGGAGAGGATGCCAGTGTTTGGGTATTATGTCAAATGAACAATGCCATTGGCCAAGGGATATCCGATGTGCCATCTGTGCGGGTTGGTCAGTACAGATCATGTGTGATGCGTCGTTGCTGTGTGGCGTGTTCACGGAAAAGAGATGGGGAACCGTGACGTACGTGTAGAGTGATGGAGATAGGATTAAAAAAATATATGAATAAAATTTTACAGTTTGCATAAAGACTTTCATTGAATGCCTTGTGGTGCAAATTTCAGCACTACGTCTGTGAAAGAGAAACGCCCCCTGTGCATAAATTTATATTACTGATGAATTTAGCTCAGATGCAACATGAGAATTTTTGCAATTTGATTTTTAAAGCTTCACCAATCTTCAAATCTGCAGTACACAGCTTAAATAATAAGTCAGTTTAATTCAAATAACCTCGTGTTTTCTGGTGGCCACAAATTGCATAAAAGAGACAAAAAGTTTAGGTTTTGTCCCTTGTTTGATATTTTTCCCTCATAATGCTGCTTTAAAAGAACTATGAAAAGGGATTAACAGACAATGAACAACTCAGTATCTTTCAAAATAAAAGGTTTTATGTTGGGTATTTACAAGAATCTATAGTAACTGACACTAATTCCGCATATGCACATGTAAAAACTTTTTATAATTTGTAGAAAATTTAATAAAACAAATCTTTCCAACTGCACACATAACGTGTTGGGGTATGTATGCACTAAAACACAAACATTTTAAAAAGACATTTTCTACTGACAAAGTGCACAGTTATTTCATATAATCACATCTGTTTTTTTCTTATTCAAGATCCAGCATATCAGCCTAACCTACAAAGTTAGCGTGAGGAGACAGAATGAATATATGACAGAGAATCAACACACATGAGGATCCATAGAATATTTTTTAGGGGTAACACATGATAACTGTAGGTAAAGACGGTAATATCCACCCCTGGAAAACCTATGAAAAAAAGTCTTCATCAGAAAGTCATGTGATCTCTAAATCAATGGCAAAGGTTTCAAAAAAGTAGAAATATAAAATGAATCATAACTGATATTTAAACATGCAGTATTATTATGACAAGAGAGACATGTTAGACTTCAGACTGAAAAAGAAAAAGAAAAAGAAACCTTCAGCACAGTCTCTACCCTGGTGCAAATCCTTGAAATAATGGTCATCATTCACATCTTTGCAACAACCTCCTCGGCCTAGAACAGAGGAAGAGATAACATTAAAACCAAGGCAGAAAGTATTGTCATTCCCCTGAATATTCTAGTAATGTAAGTATGAGTCACCATCATAAAGTACATCTATTTTTTCTATTATATATTCCAAAATTAGAAAGTGAGACATTGTTCTATAAGAAGGTCACTGTCATGTTTTCCCTTGTTGGGTTAACAAATGGTTATTTAATATAGTTCAGCTGTGAGTCTGCTGTGGTCAGCTTTGCCCTTATACAGTCTGTCATCTGACCTCCTCCTCACCTTCCGGTCTTCACTGGAATCTTTATTAACCAGGCCCTCATCACTGGCGGCCTGCAGACTGTCGAAGGTGCCTTGCCTCTCCCGTTCCATCCCTGCTGAGCTTCTGTCTCTCCTTCGGTTCTTCCAGCTCTCCATTATACCCTCCAAACAGGCAAACCTGGTGTCAGTGGTGCAGGCATACATGCCTATAGGCACTGCCAGCACCATGGCTAAAACTATCACCACTATATGTATCAGCTTCTCCCTCTGTTCCATCTCAGTGATGTCACTTCCTGTTACAAACACGATGCACTGTTCTGGACGTGGTGCCCGGTTCTTGAGGGTTACACAGATTTCATATTTGGTAGCAGGCATCAGATCAGAGATGGAGTAAGAATTAATCCCAGGGCCAATGTAGACCATTTCTTTTTTATCAACATCTGCACGACCAAAGTGGATCGTGAACCAGGTTTCAGCAGGGCGTTCTAGGGCGGCGAACCACTCGATAGAGATACCCCGTACTGTCTGTTTGCCAATGCGTATGTCAATGTAGACATTTTCATCACCAGAACCTGGTGCAGCTGGGAGGAGTGATGAGTGGGAACTGCCTGCAGAGTGTACCTCTAGGAGGATGCTGACAGAGGAGTTTCCAATGAAGTTGACAGCAGTGCAGGTGTAGACACCATGGTCAGCTGCATGGAGAGAGGGGATCACCAGGAGGGATCTGATGGTGTCCTCATCCACTCTTTCCTGAGATTCTGGGAGGACATTAAGGGTTGGTATTTTATGGGAGATGCAAGCTTACAGAGTAAAATGCTTTGAAAATTAGACAAAATATTGCTTTTTTTTACCTTTTTACCCATAAAAGGAAAAGGCTGAACAAAAAATTAGACTGCAACTGATCTTCCACAAACACACAAAGTAGAAAAGTCCCATATACTGTATTGGACATCCATAGATACATATTGTAAGGTGGCAACAGGTGTCAATTAGCTTTTGTTTTTGTTGTTGTTTTAAACAGTTAATTGCTTGGTCCACACCATGCCACAAAATAAAAAAACAATGCTCATCACATATTGTGTAAATCTAAGGTGAAGCAATCATTGCCTTTGTTTGTCTACAGTGAAAGCTAAGGCAAATCCCAACAATTTAGCAACTGGAACTAGTTGTTGTTGTTCTTAAATCAAAATAGTGGATGATTTTTTTTTCTTTGTTTATCCACTAAATTAAAGATTTAAGCTAATAATTCTTTTTGTGTGATATCAGTGCAAACTATGATTCTTTTAGTTGTATGGTTCAATATTGTTATGTTTCCATTAAAAATATATTTATTATCACCTAAAATAATAAGACAGATGGGAGTCAGCAACAGAAACAGTGGTAGGACAGTAATGAAGGCAGTAGCCTGGTTATTAATAGTTTACATGTTGTAGGCACTCCACGCAGTAGGTTAAGTCTACTGACGCAGAGGTTTATTTAATTACAAGGTGGCCCAACAAGGTAAACACTCTTAACACTGATGGTGTTGTGCAGATTGAGAGACTTACATCCCAGTGTGCAGATATCGAGTTTTAATCCTCCTAATCTTAACGAAAGTTTACTTTTCCAACATTAAAATGTGTGTTTAAATATCATATTTACTACAGTTTTTTGTGTGTGATGGCGTGTAAATGACACCCTATGGATATCACACTCTTACCGTGAAATCCTCTGATTATCTTCAGACCATATGTCCACCACACTGAAGGGTCTGGCCTTGCTTTAGCCATACATTGCAGGGTGACGTTGGCCCCCTGTGGCAGGCTGATATTGGCGGACGGGGTGCTGACCTCGGGCTTCATGCACGCCTGTAGCTCAGTCTCATGGAAAAACTTGCCCGCCCTAAAGTCCGGCCCTGAGCAGGTCAAGTAGGAGTTCATCAGTATAATCGGGGGGCTCAGGGACCTGATGAACTCCACAAAGCCCTTCAGGCGACAATCGCAGAGCCAGGCGTTGTCGTGGAGCGCCAGGACGACGTTCGGCCCGGATATGGTCGCCTCCCGCTCCTCCATGTTCTGTACTTTTTGGTAGAGAGGCCAGTTTTGGAATACCTCCTTCGATATGACCGTAAGACGATTGAAGGATAAGTCTAAGTAAGTCAGACCTGGCAAAAATCTTAACGCATGCTCTGGTAGGACGTCCAGTTGATTGTGCTTCAGGTCCAGGATCTTGAGTGCCGGCGTGTCCTCGAATGCTGTCCATGGTACTGAACGCAGCTTATTTCCTTGCAAACGGAGCTCGGTTAAGTTCCTCAAACCTTCCAGACCCTTTGAGTTTATCAGTGTGATATCATTAAAGTTCAACCACAGGTTCTCCAAGGTCGGCGTATTTGAGAAAGCCCCTCTGGGTATTTCAGTGAAGTGAGATTTTTCTATTCGTATTTTGATCAACTCATGTGGAAGGTTCTGTGGTATAGCCCCAAACGCGCTCTCCTCCATACATATTAACGACCTAAGATTAAAAGAAAGAGTTCATATGATCACTTTGCTGTTTAGTGTTAAATCTCTTGAATGTATTTTAACGCCAATACTGGCTGCTGGGACCACGAGTTAGGAGCCTAAATCTAACACCAGATTTCACCTTCTGAAGAACATTTACTCTCTGGTTTATTTTTTATTTTTTTTAACATACTCTGTGTCACTGACTTTAATACCGTCACCCACTGACATTTAAATAGATTAAAAACCACCCGTGAAGACTGAACTGCATGAAATCAGGTCTTACCTTCCATGTCGTTCTTCGACACAGCTGCACCCGCGTAAACATTGAGAAGAAGTTTCACAGGCCTGAATGTTTATTAAAGCTATTACTAGTAGGTAACAAATTATGTCCATAGTCCGCGAAAAAATCCTAAATTTGAGAGCTACATTCGTGCTCCAGACATGTCGAGTGCGGCAGACTAGAGAAGCCTATTAAACTTAATCCCTGATGTACAGTGCAGGAACAAGCGGCATCTAAATCTTGGGCAAGACACGCATGATCAACACTTAGTGTCACTAGGTCTGACCCACTGTACCTTTAAGTTGGCACCACTTTCTGATTAGTCAACTATAGATAGTTAAAAGTTTAACATTAAGTGATAAAATCTGCAGATATAAAAGGTGATAAGTTTCCAGTAAATAAGATATCCCTTAGAGTATCAATTAAAGAGCTAAAAAGGAAAAATGTCCCTCTGGAGGATAAAACCCCTGCAAGAAGAGTTCTTCATAATCTGGTAACACGAAATTGTTCTTATTAATGGCTTATGATTGATGTATTAGCAAATTATTTATTCACATCACCAAAGCTATTACAACTTACAAAACCAGGTTTTAGCCCACCTGAGGGAGAGTTGGTACATTCTCAACTAACTGCTGAAAATTAGTGCAAATAATACAGACCTATAATATTTTCAGGACAGAAACAGAGGTTGAAAATTGATTAGTGTGGTGAGGTGAAGTAGAGTTATAAGAACACACAATATCAGTCAAGTACATATAAAAGTTTATTTAAATATATTCAAATACATAGTATCATTGGAATGATCTACTTTTAATGGGGTAATGATGCCTCTAGGTGGCACAAAATAAGTACATAGAGATATTTTAAGTATGTGTCTCATTTCAGGGAATATAAATTACTTAGTGTTTCCTTTTGCATCATTTCCACCCTATTTACATTGTGTCATAGTTCAGTCCTCCAGTACTTCTCTCCAGCTCCAGCTTCTCTCCATTCACCAGAGTATTGAACCATGCCTATGTGTATATCTTCTCTGAGAACATATGACAGATATATACAGAGGCACAGAATTAACTGTATATGTAAGTGTACATAATTCAGTAAAGTATTTACAAATCATACACATACATATATGATATAAACAATGGATTATCAACCATTGAGTTCCCTTTAAATCAGATTGGGTTAAAAAGGTTTCTTCGCTGGGTGAAATGCTTGCTGTGCTCTTTCACTTTACAGGACATGTTTTTCTTTTACAGGCTTAGTGATAAAAACATTCTTTTAGACATAAAAGCTTGAGTGTGTTTGGATTTTACTATTAATGGATGAATATGCGTATAACAGCCCAGTGAGTTTCATTCTATCTGCAAGAAACATGAAATTTTCTAGAACTATCCGGTTAACCAAATTCTTTAAACTGATATTTCCATTATAGTGCAGCGTGCAAAAGTCCTTTGATAGAAGTTGGCTTTCTGTGGCGGTGGAGTTGGTGGCATTATCCAGCGAGGAGGGACAGGTGGGGGGGAATCCCACGGCCTGGGTGTATGGGAGCGTGTTGGAGGGGGACTGACATCAGGATGCTGCTGAGGGTGAGAATACAAGTAATGCTGGGGATACGGATGTGGGTGGAGATGGGGATGAGGGTGGGAATGGGGGTGGGCATGCGAATGAGTATTGGGATTTGGACTGTGACGTGAATGTGGGTGAGTGCGGGGAAGATGACGTGGAGCAGGAGCCGGAGCTGGAGCATGACGTCAGCAGAAGTACTCATTAGGCTGTCCCTCTATCTTAGCTGTGGCCTCGGAGTCCAAGCTGGAGCGGGCCGACAGCAGCCGGTTGGACTCCTCAGGGTTCAGTCTGTTCAAATACTCGCCCTCGAGCCCTTTGGCCTTTGTGCCGGGTGAGAGTGTTTCAAAGGTAACATATGAATCTTGGATGTCTTTTGATTTCTTTCCCCAGTACTTCTGAATACGTCTCTTCAGCGCCCCACAGCATACAATAACAGTGAGCGGGACTGCAATGATACAGGCCACCGTGATCACAATAACATTAATCAGCTTCTGGGTACCAGTAGCACTAGCTGCTTCATCAGTGGAAAAGATGACACACTGCTCCTTCTTGGGGATCAGACCCCTCACACACACACAGGCAATGTACTTGGTCCTGGGCACCAACCCATCGATGGTTACACGGTTCTGCCCAGCTCCAACATTGATCTTTCTCATGTCCCTCTCTCCAAACACTGCGTAGAGCACACTAAACGCTGTTGTGTTTTTGGCTTTAGGGGCTCTCCAGTTCAGAGAAATTGTATTGTCCGTGTCCCCCACAACTTTTACTGAGCGGACCACTCTGTCTGGGTCCTGCTGTAATGATGAGGTGTTGGCTGCCAAGTTGCTTAGATTTGTTTTCTCCAGATCCAGCAGCACATCTGGGTTGGAGGAGGTGGCAGGCCCTGGGGTGGCTCCTTCAGCCAGGCTGTAACTGGATAGTCCAGGATCAGGCCCAAGACCAGGCAGAAGGTCAGGATCCAGGGCAGGCAAGGATGAAGGGGCGGAGGTTGGAACCACATATCTGGCCACCAGCTTCTCCTGGTAGGCAGCTTTGCCCATTTGGTTTGGTTTCTTGACTTTGGGCTTCTTGTCATTGCTTGTTTGGTTCCCCTCTGGTTTTGGTGAGTTAGACACAATGAGAGAAATGACAGCCTCAGCGTTCCCTGCATAGTTAGTGGCCTTGCAGATGAATTTCCCTGAATCACGGTAGGACACCGCTGAGACACTGAGGATTGACCAGGTGATTCCCTCCTTTGAGGTTTCCTGTTGGACTGTGGAGGCAGAGTTAAGAATATGGTTGTTACACAATAACCACAGAATAAAGACATATAGAAAAGTTTAAAAATTAAAATATAATTTGACACCTGAGAAATGTCCCATTTGACAAATGTATAAAGTGACAACAAGCTGGTAATTACACAATGTTGCATTGATCATCAGTGTTGCATAACTCACTGTGGTGGCCAAAGCTGTCACTCAGACTTACTAACTCCACTGGTAGCTCTCTATTTAATTAACAGCAGCACTACAGAGCAGACAAAATCATCTTATCTCACGTACAACCCGGTGAAAGACACTGACATCCAAATAGCTGCTGACTCACCTGTTCCATTGAGGGGTCGTCCATCTGCCCTGCGCCACGTCAAGTCTGGGATAGGGACTCCAATGGTCCCGCATCGGAGCAGCACATTGTTTCCAACAGCGCTCCTGACTCGTGCCACAGCTGTGTGGATACGTGGAAGCTGACAGCGCCGCAACTCTGCATCACTGAACAGGACCCCTGACACACTCTCTGGAGCTGAACATCGGAGTCTGGTATCGATGAAAGCCACTGAAAGAGTCGGAGACTTCTGGAACTGGATCAGGTCGTAGAGACGACAGTCACACACCCAGGGGTTGTCATGGAGACCTGAGGGCGAGGGTACAAGTGAGGCTACAGGAGGAGTACAAGCGTCCAGCTGCGGGCAAAGTGATAGACCAACCTGCAGATGGCTGGTGTGGATGTTAGGATGTTAATCCTGTAAGAGGATTAACATTTAATTCATAAACTACATCATGGCTATGACTATGGCAATGATGGTGATGATGATGATGGTGGTGGTGGTGGTGGTGGTGATGGTGGTGGTGAAAGTGGACTAGAGATCAAGGTCAAGCTTTGCTGTCATTTCACACTCCCTAGAAAAATTCATGCTTCTCACAGAGAGACTGAAACTCCTTGTTGATCAGAGCACCTGCCTCTAGAACTGATCCTGGAGCAGCTATATTTCTACTTGTATGAAGTGCACCAACACAGTGCATAAAGTTGTGTGTATATATACAATTGGAAGTGTATTTTTTTGTTTATAAACCATGACTTAAGTCTACCGGCAAAAAGAGATCTAGTTTTGGACAACTACAACTTAAATCTGCTTACAACTACATTATAGTCTGTTGTTAAAAACATGTATTAAACATCAATATACTGCCTATTAATGTTAAAGGGGAACATTAAAATATTAACTTCATCTCTGAAGACAAAATATGTTACTTTTTTCCAAAGCACATAATATTTTAAATTTTAACTGGACCGTTTTGTTTTTATATCACCAGAAACAGCTACTATCATCAGATGATGTTTTGTTTATAGTATGTATTCTTAAGATGCTGTTTGAGAATGCTGCGTGGCACAAAATTAACACACTTTTCTTTATGCACAGAAAATGACAATGCACCTAAAGTGCACTTTAGAGGATTTAAAGGGAGATTTGATGTCAGGATGAGCACTGTGTCTCACCAAGTATCATCTTGGAGCTCTCTGGCCCTTGTGTAGGCTTTGCGGCCAGCCAAGTGGACAGCACTTCCGCAGGTAGGGTCACCAAACTGTTGCTGGACAGATCCAAGTAGGTGAGGTTCTTGATGTAAGTGGTGGCCTCCGCGGGCAGGGAGGTGAGCTGGTTGTTGTGCAAATCCAGAAGTCTGAGGCTGGGCATATCCATGAGAGATTCCCAAGGAAAGGCGGTAAGGGCATTCCCGTCCAGACGAAGCTCTTCCAGGTTATAAAGCCCCCGGAAACTGTCCGGGTTCAAGGCGGACAGCGTGTTAAAAGACATCCACAAGAATTCCAAACTGGAGAGGTAGTTGAAGGCTTCGCTTGGTATCCGCTGGATGGACGTCTTCTCAATCCGCAGCTTGGAGGTGTCAACAGGAAACCCGACAGGCACAAGAGATATCTCGGGATCATTGCAAATCACACTCCTAAAAGGGGGACACATTTGTGTTCACATCACAAATTCCATTTCAGTATACTTTACAAATCAATAAAGGCTCAAATTAAATCAGGTATTAACGACAAGGAATGTGTAATAAGTTCACTAGCAGCAAAAGTCATGTGGATAATAATTCTAAAAATAAATAAACAAATAAATACTCATTCCTCAAACCCATCAAAACACATAAAATGCAATAATGAAAGGCCGAAAGTGCCTTTGAAAGATAATCCTGCATTAAATAAAATTGGAGCGACATGCACTCCCTGAATTATCTTTTGTACACGTGTTCACCTCTATGCAAACATCTGTCCTCGTATGAAGAGAAGATGTGTGCCTGCGCAGAAAAAAAAAACACAAGATAGTGTGTTTTTTTAAAAACATAAAATAATTTCCATTTGGACATCCAACTTACCTCGCCTTTGATCCATCACTCAGGTTGTGGTAAAAACAGCTGCACTGCGAAGGGCAGGAGCTCACTGGGGAGAAAAGTTGACCCGTGGCCACGTAGAGCCCCAGGAGCAGGACGAGGAACATTTTGGCCAACTTTTATGCATACGCAATTTACCTACATGCGCCCACTTTGCGCCCACTGAAGAATATCACACTTGTTTTTTCCCTCTCATTTACAGGAATGTCATCCGTACGGCGTTGTCCCACCGCTTCGCTGCCCCATAGTGATCAGACTCCTATGAGTCCCGAGATAAAAAAGGATAGACAAGGATTAGCGAAAAGACTGGCGTTCGTTTCATCTGGATGCGTATTGCATCCCGGAATCGGATAGGCTGCGCAGAGACGTGCCTATTTATTACCACAGAAAAACACTTCCGAAATGGTCATAATCCACTGCGATGTTTGCTTTTTTCTTTGCCTCAAACGTAGCATGTTTATTTGAGCCCTGCCGTGACTGTTAATCTGTGAGTGGACTGCACTATGTTTTGCCACAAGGTGGCCCCTATATCATAGCCTGTGGCTCCTACCTAGGGGCCCATGCACAAAGTCTTCATTCAGCATTTTATTTTATCTGGGGAGTTAATATCAATTATTAATTTTACCACAAAACTCGACTATATATTATATATATTATATTCTGTATTTGAAGGCCCATGGTGATTTGGATTAAAACAAAACAGGGATTTTCAAATGTGTGTTTAAATAAATTCACTTTTTCCTGCAAAATTAGTTCAGAATCAAGCAGTAAGTGAGCAAATTAGAAACAGCAAATTACATCACCATTGTGTCATTACAGAAAGGTTCTGTGCTTAACAGTCTGTAGACAACATACATCACTTCCCTCACATGTCATTGATGTCATTAATGTACATACACATACATTACACATGTAAACTAACTATCAGCAGGGATTTTAGTGGTAACAACATAATTTCCCATAAACAAAAAAGACTACATTTCTAATTAAATCATGGTAGCTGAGTTTGAGTGAAAGAGACTCCTGGCCTTTAGATTTGACCTCAGTAACCCTTTTGGACACAAGCCCGCACTAGTAGGGAAATACCTCCAATTGTTTTCCGTCGTAGGGAAATACTACACATTGTTTGGCACCTGCCTTGTGTTCCCTAAGCCTTTCATCACACTGGAAGTTAAGCATTACAATTGGCTGGCCCTTGTAAGTGCGCTGACTCCAGGCTGAAGAGATGATGGAATTCTCGTTTTTGATGTGTTTGGCAACAATCCATTTGAAATCTAATACGCATTTAATGACAGAGCCAGATCAGAGCAGAAGTTTAAAAAAAAAAGTTTGATAGAGAGCAATAAACTCTGTAGACAATAATAGACAAACAGAGTGTGTGTGTGTATGTGTGTACTTGTTCAGAGATCTTTGTGAGAACAAACATTTGCATAAAACTATAGTTGTGAGGACCAACCGTGATTTGTGAGGACAAAATGCTGGTCCTCACAAATTTGAAGGCATGTTTGAGGCTCAAAACGTGGTTTTAGGGTTAGGGTTACAATTAGGTTATGGTTAGGTTTAGTGTCAGGCATTCATTTCTGATGGTTAGTGTTAGGGTAAGGGGCTAGGGAAAGGATTATGTCAATGAAGTTCCCCACTAAAATGTCAAAACAAGTGTGTGTGTGTGTGTGGTTGAAAATGTCATTTATGTTTTTCTCTGGCATGTGAAAAATCTCAGAGCTCCTTACAACACCCTCTCCACAAAATGGAAAAGATTATCTCATTTCATATTATTTTAGGAAAGTTGGGAGATGGGGATGCAGCCAACGTCCTCAAAGAATTTAAAACATTTTACTTATCAGTGCTACAAAAATACTATAAACCTAAAATGTGTTATTGCTGTGAGCTCAGCTGGAAAGAAGCACAAAATAAAAACTGGTTCCAAACATGGTTGCAGCTTTTTAGGTTTTATTTGGTTGTTTCCAATTAACTTCCCTTGGTTGATGTCTTAAGAAGTAACTGGCAGGAGAGAAGAAAAAAACATCTGCCTCAGATTTGCTTAGTCCAATTTTTGGATTGGATGGAACAGATGTTTTTACAACCTCACTGCTTTTCTTCAAACACTTAAACAGAACCCTGCCTTACCATTTTTCAAGGAACTGAATAATTGATGCATCTAGAATACCTTCTTGGGCTCTCTGCATTTTAAATGTGAGAGATTTGTATTTATACAGTTTTTGGCCATTGGGATATCATATATACAGAATTTGCTATCTTCAGGAGAGGGAATAGAATGTAAATTCCTCATCTCACTGCTGATGTGAGTCAACATTCACTTGCATGTGGTAAGCACTACAAAAGTACTGAGAAATAGGAAGGGGACAGAACTGAACAAGATAGTTTTGTGATTAACTCTTGCATTTGGGCTTTTTCAATATTTCCAAAAAAAAAAAAAGAAAAAAGAAAAAACGGCAATACTAAAAAGAGGGGGATCTGACCAAAGCAACAAGTCATCCCAGTGGACAAACTGAGAGTGACAGGAGGTCAAGTAAACAACATTTGGGCTTCATACATTTCCAAATGACAATTGAGAGGTTTTGGAAGCTGTTTTGGTTTTCAGGTCTTTTATTCTATAATAACATGTAATAATATAGTACTGAAGAAAAGACAAGTATCTGAATTTGCTTCTAATTGACATCTCTGTGGTTTAAAAGTAAGCAGAATTTAAGTTCATAATATTTTATTTGTTCACATTTTTGTTCCTATAACTGCTTGTCCCAAAGCCTTAGCTAACAAACTTAAATTTCCAAATGTTCAGGACTGGAGAGACCCTAAAGGGTTAAAGCAGGACAAATCCAACACATAAACACACACAGTCACAATGCAACAATGGCACAAATACACTGACTCTAAAGATAAACTCTTCCATGTTTCTTTTAGATGTCACTCTTCCCCATTTAGCATTTTCAAGGGGAACCGATTATGGTGCAGCAGCTGAATCTATTACATTATGCAGTTTTCAATATCAATGCAATATCAGCACCCAGAGGAGAATGAATCGGACACTTTTAAATATCTATTTTGTTCTGCTAGTTCAGGTAATCTCAGGATAAAATGTAATAAAGAATAATTCAATCTCAATTTATTCCTTCCATGAAATTCATTTCTCCAGTACTACTGGATGAACACAGTCATGTCCATATAAGAAAATTAAAGACTATGTAAGGCCTTGAGTTATTATAGTACCTTGTGTGTTCTGACCAGAGAGGCACTAATTTCAAAAAGAAGTAATCTTGCCTAAAAATAATTCACAAACTTTTTTATTCTAGGACAACTTAGAATGGCAAATGAATGATTATTTCACTGCACGAGGGACCTTTGACAGAGCTGTTACACGATCACACCTAGTTCTGAATATGAACATTGTGGGCTGAACAAGAAGAAGAGATTTGATATTTCTTTCACAAATTGCAATATTCTAACAGGCTTTGTGAGAGACGACAGGCCACCATGCAGATCATATGTAGCACGCACACCACAATTGTTGAATGTTTTCAATGTACAGTTTGGACCTTTAGCTCTGCCAGGAAAATGGATCAACAGGCAGGCACAGACCCCTGTGACTGTGGTGGTAGTGGAGTGAAGCTCAAAACAGAATGGATTATGATCTTTCTCCCTCAACTATTTAAGTTATGATGTCCTTGAGCGGAACACAAATGAGGGAAATTGTTTTAAAATGCTTTCTAGTAGTGTCTCATGTTATCAAATTTTCACTTTTGAATCTTGATATCTGTCTTTTATAGCAAAAACCTTTCTTCTGAGTCAAGCCTAACTTTTTAAACACTAACTGGATTAACTACAACACTGCTCAAACAACGCCTACTGTGCACTCTGATGCCGCTGGGAGTCCAGGCTTTGTTTTACACTAAGCATCAAAAACCTGGGCATTATTTAGTATTCTCTTCATCTGTGTGTCTCTCTCCCAAGGGTGTAAGCATTGACTTTGGCAGATCACTTCCTTTGGAAAATAAATTGTGGATTTATTTAGAAAGACACAAACAGTGGATACAACTCTCCCCTCAACACAGTGCAACATTGACTGACATTTCAGAATACTGTAAGGTATTAGAAAAAGTTAGTGTAAAGAGGATGGCCTAAAAATATAAATAATGTTATAATTCTTTCTTGAAGCTTATTAAGATTCAGACTAATTAGAACGTGATCCTTGAGGTGTAAAGAATCAAAAGTAATGGTAGAAGAAAAGATGACAAAATAGAAGTGATCACTATCTCCATAAGGGACAAAATGCTTATTCATGCTGGGATGGCTGCATATCTCCTTTGCAATCCGATGTGACTTTGAAGAATCTTTGCAGACAGTGGGGTTTTTTTCTTTTTTCTTTTTTTTTAGGCCAGACCAAAAGGACATTATAATCCAGGTCACAGCACCATTGCACTTTCACTCTGTTTTCTAGCTCTGAGTCACAGCTAACCTGACTAATCAAAAGAGACATGAAAGTGTTGCTCCTTTTGAACCAGAGTCATTAGCAGCAGCAACCTCGGGGACTTGGTGCCATTGCTAACAGCACCCTGCCTAATCACAAGGAAGGCAGCTAGAATTAACTGAAATCAACAAAAGTCTGACAGTGGCATGAAATTTAACACTCAAGTTTCAGTTCAAAACTCTGTGTGGTCGCCAGCTGGAAAAATGCCTAAGATCTTAGCCTTGTGTTCAACAAGGGATGCGCTTTCATTGGAAAATCCTACCCTTTATTTTTGCATCTGCAGTGACTAGACTGCAGTGACCGCCATTTACACTGACAGAAGTATCAAGCTGAAGCAAGAGAGGGCAATTTTATTCATCTTTATTCAAAGGGTCTCACACAAGAATGCCTTACACAAGACATCGATTCCAACAGCAGTGGGACAATGTGCCACTGAAACTGAAGTTGTGGCTTTCACCTTTCATTTAGATGGGGGTTTGGCTTCTTGGCCTTTTTAACCCAAAATAATTGCCTGAAGGCATTACCAAGATGGCTGCAGAGTGGCAAACCTTGTTTCTAGAAGGACTTTGATAGTAAAAATAAATAAATAAATAAATAAAATCTTCATTATCTGTGATGATCATTCAGCAACTGAATGAATTGTGAAGCTACATTATTTGTCCATCTTGCAAAATCTGTTTACTTTTACATCTGACAGCAAAAACTACAAAAGACAGATTATAGTCCTCAAGTACCTAAATAGCAAAAGTGTTTTCTCACTTGCTTATTTTGGCCAGACCTGGTATTTTTCACCTAATGTTAAAAGATGGGGAACAATTACCTAAAACTGTTAAAGACAACAAAATACATACAGCATTTCATACCAACCGGTGGTAAAGAAACACTACCAACAGTTTTCAGGAAAACAGAAAGCATAGTACAGATTTTTTTTTTTTTTTTTTTTATTTTTTTTTAAAAAAATTTTTAAAAAAGTTTTA
>VUQI01001168.1:0-15528 GCA_015106735.1 Paratilapia polleni | reverse complement strand
TTGGTTCCTGAATCTGTCTTCTTTGACTGTCTTTTTTCACCTGGGCACATTTAGGGCCAGATTTACTAACAAGTTGTGCCAGCGCAAACTGGGTTTTGGCGTTAAAAAAAAAAAAAAAAAGTTGGTATTTACAAAGAGAGCGCAGTGACAAGATTGCGTGTAAGAGGTGGGAACTCAAAGATTTTTGCGACTGACCCTCTTGTATGTGCATTTCTGGGAGTTCCTTTCTCAAGACGCAAAATATAGGGAGGAGGACATTTAAATCAAACACGCAAAGTGATTTACTAACGTTTGAGACACGCAGTTTACTGCTAATTGAGCCGATATTTAATGCAGAAAAAAAGCATGTCTTGTTTTTTCTGCTAAGTTGCGCGGCTCTTGGCAGATTGAGCATGTCACATTGAAATGAACTGTGTTTAGAAAACAGCGCATCTTCTGTAAATCACCGTAAAACTAACCACACCTATCAGCACTATTTGGGGATTGCGCTTCCAAGCTATTTTGCCCCGTTTAGATAATCTGGCCCTAAATGTTACTCACGCCATACTCTAGCACCCTAGGCCATTTTGAGGAACCTGACCTTGGTGATCAAAGTTTCTTTGCACACACATGAGCTGGGCATGATGTCCTTCTCATTTGAATCCTGAATCCTATCCCCCCCAACCTGTCACACACACACATTACAAGTGTGTATTTCTACACATAAGAACATATTGTAGGCTACACATGTGAACAAGAGTACACCTGGACATGGTAATTTTCCTTCTACCTATCACCCCATTATCACATCAAAGCAGATATAGGTGGGATCTTATAAACTGATGCTATTGTAGGAGAAGCACTGTAAATGCACACTCCCACATAAAGGCAATAGGTCTTTGTTTCATTTAACACTGTAAAATGACATGCAAAAAGGTGCTATTTATATGCAATTCCAGGATATCATGTAGGATTTGTAATCTCTGAGGTGGTACTAGTTACAAATAGAGAATGGGGGGAGGGTATGTAGGAAAGAATATGACACAATGGAGGGTTTGAATTGAGGACTGAAAGGCAGAGAAAATATTTGAAAGGAAAAAATAGAGAGATATGAAGACAGAAAAGGGTAGTGAAGCAAGGAACAGGGAAGGAATGTGGTGAAAGAGGACAGTGACACAAAGGCATGGGGGTGGGGGTTGTACTGAAGGAGTGAGATCAACAGGGAGGTGTTCAGTTGAATTTGAATCCGGATTTCTACTTGTTAAAAGAAGACCTTGTCATGTATTTATAGTTTTTAGGTGACGTCACTTGATTAATGGAATGCTCACCTGGAGTGCAAAATAAGGCTTTCTTCTGCTGTCCACCAGTTTTACAAGGTTTTGATTAGCCATAATGGCAGATAGCAGTTCAATTTGATGCAATACCAACTAGTCCTTTTTGTGCACAGCTACTAGCAAACCACAGTATGGCAGTGTGTGAGAGCATATTTATTGTTACCCTGCCACACAGGTGCAGTGACCAAGTTGTTACGATTCACCTTTTTCTACTAGCAACCCAGTTTGTTGATAGTGGACCAACTGAACTGACAATGGAAGTTTGATCTGTTAATATGTTTTACATTATTTTGCAACCACACCACTGTGCTACTGGAGCTCACAATACAATTTTTTATGTGTCTTATTTCTAGGTGCTGTGCTGCTACACCAGATATTGGTGTAGCAGCCAAATGCCACCCCTGGCTGTAAAGAAAAAAAAAAAAAATTCTATGGAGTGCTCATTGTTGGCCTATTGAGATATTGTGAGAGCTCCAGGTCTCACAAGTCACCTGAGTGAAAACTATATAAAGTGCCTTTGTGCAGGCCAGAATTATTTAGCTCTATTATCTGCCAACAACTGCAGAAATTATGCATTATGTGGTGATGCATTATTTAGATGTGTAGATCTGCTGCCAAGGACTTTGTAACAAGGTCACATTTAAGTTCAGTAGCTATGGCTCCTGTTGCCTAATAATTGCCTTTCTCATAGACCTGTGGCCACATACAAAATACACACAAAATACAGTACATTAAATGTCAGTTATAAGAATGAGTTCAGGGCTGTGATAGAAAGGCTGCTAACAAGAAAACCCTAGATTCTGCATGCCCCTTACCTAAATCTTACAGTAAAGAGACATACAGTAACCTAGCACAACTTGGATACTTAGGTTTAATTCTAGATAGAGAAGTAACACAATGTACCATATTGTCCTTGTTTCCCCACGTTTAACAAAGAGCCGTCATTTTGAGACTAGCAAAGATATAAAAGAACTTGCCTTTCATCTGAAAATTACAGTGTTATTCTATAAATGCTTGTCAGGCCAGGAGAAGTAAAACAAGCCTGGCTGGCCAGTTGACTGGCAGCTGGAATAAAGGCACACACAAAATCTGAGACAGAGTCCAAGTGACCGTGACAAATACACAATCTGTAAAACAAGAACAGCGGAGGTTTTTACGGTGGGTGTTTGAGCAGGGACGGTGAAAGCACATTTGTGTTTCTGCCAGCAGAGACTCGAGTTCTCACACAGCCAGATGGCTGGTACTGGTGCTGTCTTCATTCTTCTATCTGGGGCAGCTAAAATAGATAATTACACACCTTGGTGCCAGAAATTGGCTGCTACACGTCAGCTGAAGTGGGTGAGTGTGACTGCTACACATCACTAGCACATTAAATGAGATATTTAGTTTAATATAGTTAGCAACAATTACTAAAGTGTTTTAAGTAAAAAACTGTGCATTTTCTATTAGCAAAAATCCATGACTAAACATATGTTTCTAATATTTATAAGAAA
Source organism: Paratilapia polleni (assembly GCA_015106735.1). Taxonomy (NCBI): domain Eukaryota; kingdom Metazoa; phylum Chordata; class Actinopteri; order Cichliformes; family Cichlidae; genus Paratilapia; species Paratilapia polleni. The sequence goes on along the minus strand of VUQI01001168.1, from coordinate 12,722 downwards.
TACTCTTGTTCTTCTTTGGGCTGTTTCCTTTAGGGGTTGCCACAGCATCCTCTTCTGTCCTCTGTCTTTGGCCAACAGTAGCATAGTTTTCACCAACACCAGCTCTACATATTTAAAAAAAAATCTATCACAAGACATCAAAAGAAATTAGAAAAACTAAGCAAATTAAATATTTGGGCATGTAAAATATTTTCCATTTAACCACAAAGAAAAGAAGCAGAAACCATAAAAAGTCTCAGTATAATACTGGGCTGCCATATGTAGCCTGAACAGCTTCACTGAGCCTTCACATTGATTTGACCAGTCTGCAACTCTCCTAGATGGTTAATCCTGAAGATATTTACACAGTTGATGTGTTGATAATGGTAGTGGAGAGCGGTGTCAAACACATTGGTGGAAAATCTCCCATAGGTTTTCAGCTGGGTTTGAGATCTGACCCCTCATGTCATGACATTAATATACTGGAACAGAGGATTCCCATCATGAGTCATTTGATAAAACTGATAACTCAGAATAACTGCATTGATTTGCAGAGATTCTTCCATCTTAGGGGGCACATGCACCCAAAAGCATGATGCCACAGCATAACAGAGCTACTAAATGCCCACAGTCTAGGGTTCAGGTTTTTCCTTTAATTTGTCCCCAGTCTGTGCATTGTGTACAAGATTGAAAAAATATCAAATACTTGAGTTAGATAATATTTATAGATTGAAAATCTACATTGTCTAAACAACCAAGCACACAACCTAGCACATTATTTGCCAACATGTAGAGCAGTAGTTGTCAAAAAACTACTTACACTACATTCAGTAGAAACATAAAGGGAAACATATACAGTGCACTGCTGTGGGCTTAAGAAAAAAAGGACTGAGCTGTCAAACAGGGTATTATGCTACTGCAGGTATACTCTTCAAATGGAAAAAAAATGTCTATTAGATGAAAATACTGGGCCCATATGTTGTTTTTCTTCCTACAACAAAGGGATTTGGGCTATTTTCTATTTTAAGCGTGTTTACTTGAGCTCCATGTTTCTTCAACTACAGCATTGTTGGAGGTCTGTGTGTATACTGTAGGCTGCAATTCTAAATCAGTTTGCAGGTCAGAAAGGTGTCTCTCCAAGCCTCCCTATTGTCTGCCTGGAAGACAATTGAGCCTTATAAATAGCCTCATACATGTGCACCATCTCTGTTATGAATCTGTGGTAAGGTTCCTTTTAGGACCAGAGTCCATCAAGCCAAAATGAGCTGCAGGTCAGGAGGTGTTCGATGTATTTTCCCAGTGGGAAAGGATACAGAACTTAATAAATGGCTTGTTAACCACAGGAGAAATCACGTGGAAAGGAACAGAGTGAGAAAAAAAGCCAGAGAGTTCACCACAAAATTGGTGCAATGGTTCTGCATCTTACATTTCTCATGTGGATAGCTAATAAATGAGTAGATAAGGAGAAATAGGTCAGGGGACAAAATATCACACAGATCTTTTGTATTTTGGCAATGTAGTAAACTAGCCTGCCCAATGCAAAATGCTAAAGGGTGTAATTTTTCAAATTTTATAAATAAATAAAATTCTTACTAACCTGCAGAAAACACGGTTTGACCAGGCAGTTTAACAGCCAGGATTTTTATCCCCATTTCATTTCAGCAATAGCACAGTGTGCCAGACACAGTGAGAAGAAAAAAAAAAGACAACATATCATTCTTCAGTTCAATAGCACAGCAGGTTAAGGTTTAGTTTCCCAGCCTCTCAGTTACAGAGCATTTGACAAATCACCAGTCGACGTGCTGCTCTGTCTCAGTTATGAGTGTGTCTCAGAGGTTAAGTCACCAGAAGAGGACAAAAGGCTGCTAGATAGCCTTCATCCACACATCTGTCTTACCAGGTGTGACTCTTAATGCCGTTTTATTTTGAGCCTCAGAGGAAATAACACAGCTAATTGATATGGTCTAGGTTAAAGCTGTTCTCACATCTTGTTGGGCTTTTGTATTAGTATAGAAGCATTTAACCCTTTGGAGAAGAGGGAAAGCATTGCAAGCATGCTATTAATTAAAGCCTCAGTCTGTGACTTTAAAGATGATATATTACAGCAAGTGGAGTTACATTTTGATTAATAATCTTCCAGAGGCACAAACTGATAATCATTAACATTTTACACCATCTCGGTTGGAGTTTTATATAACACTCAACTGGGAGCTTAGCTATTAGTATACAGTAGTTGTAGATTAGAGCCTGACTGATATAGAATTTTTAAGACCGATACAGATATTTAGTGATTTAAAAATCTGATATATTGGCCTACTTTTTTTTTCCCTAAAATTTGTTGTGTGGTTATTTATGAGTCTTTACTAAGATAATATGACAGTCCAGGTAAAAAATATAAACTTGTTTTATTGTCACAAGTTGTGGATTACTCGTTTACACTCTGCCCGACTCTCCTTGGAGGACTACCTGGTTGTTGTGTTTGAGGTGTTCCAAAGTGTTGCCAACAGGGAAGTTGCAGAATGCCTTCTGGTGGACAAACTATGTAACATCGACACTCTTTACATGGTTGAAGGGTGTTTCTCCCATCTCTTCTTTACTTTTCTGATTTTCATTTATCGGCTGTTATAAATGCTGATACCAATATATCGGCAAATGGCAAATATCTTCTCACAGATTTTGGACATGTCCACTCAAGGTTTTTGCAGAGCTAATTATACTATAATACACCAATATCTCTGTCTGTTTTTCCACAAACTCCTCCTACATGATCAGGAGTTCAGCAAACAAACTTGGCACACAGGTACATCTTAAGCCCTTGAAGGTTCTTATCTATATCAGATATTATGATGTCATCGTATTGCCTACCAACCACCTACCAACCAGCTAAAATGATATTTGCATAGATCTTTATGTTAACTTGTTAACTGCTTGTTAATGCAAATTTCTAATCAGTCAATCACATGGCAGCAACTGAATGCATTTAGGCATGTAGACATGGTCAAGACAACCTGCTGAAATTTAAACCGAGCATCAGAATGTGGAAGAAAGGTTATTTAAGTGACTCTGAATGTGGCATGGTTGTTGGTGCCAGACGGGCTGGTCTGAGTATTTCAGAAACTCCTGATCTACTGAGATTTTCCCACACAACCACAGAGAATGGTCTAAAATAAAGAAAATATCCAGTGAGTGTCCCCTTACTATCAGCTGAGCATCCTTTAAACACAACAGCCTACCTGAGTATTGTTGCTGACCATGTCCATCCCTTTATGACCACAGAGTATTCACCTTCTGATGGCTGCTTCATACAGGATAATGAGCTATGTTACAGAGCTTAAATAATCTCAAACTGGTTTCTTGAACATGACAGCGAGTTCACTGTACTCAAATGGCCTCAGTAGTCACCAGATCTGATGGGATGTGGTGGAACGGGAGATTTGCATCACGGATGTTTAGCCGACAAATCTGCAGCAACTGTGTGATGCTGCCATGTCAATACGGACCAAAATCTCTGAGAAATGTTTCCAGCACCTTGTTGAATCTATGCCACAACGAATTAAGATTTGGTTTTGCTGTATATAAATATACAATCAGTCCCATATTTATATAAACAAGCTCTACTATCCCTATTTTTTACTTTTCTCAATGTGATTAAGTGTATCAGTTTGCCAACAGTATGAACAGATCAAACAATACTGTGGCATGGGGAAATATTAGTAATAATAATACACAAAAAAAGTGAAAATAGCCACCTGATGACTTTTTTCTTTTATATATTGAATCAATCCAATGTGTGTGTGCGTGTGTGTGTGTACGTGTGTGTGTGTGTGTGTGTGTGTGTGTATGTGTTTCAACAATAACGTGCTAGGCTGAGTAGTTTAATATGTTCATTATATTTATTTAGTTCTTTTTTTATATATCAGCTCTTGATTGATGGTTATCCAGTTGTTCCCATTACAGCTGACAGGTGTTCACATTCAACAATCTTAACGCCCTAAAGGCAAAATCTGTTTTGTGCATGAATTAACTGAGAGGCATGCTGCAGACCTGCTCCCCTTTTCCAAAACTTATTGGTGACATTTCTAATTCATGTACCTCCCTTGCATCTCCCTGAGGACATCTCTTTTTCTCTTCTTTATTGATATTTATGGTGTGATGCTGTCTGGGTGCGGGGACTGTGACAGCTCACTCTCCAAAGCAGCACTTGGATTGTTTGCTGCTGTACGCAAAGCAATAACGTATTTGTCACCGACTGCCAAATGCCATACACTCCACCGTTCATCTTTTTGTGTTCCATTTTCTGTACAACAAAGTAAAAACATGTCCCACTTTCCCGTGGCAGGTAAGAGATTATATGGGGAAATCTGAAATCTAAAATATTTGGTGAAACTATAAGCCATTGCCCACAGGAACAAGTGGCATAGTGTTCATTCATGAATGTAAATGAAAGCATATTAAAGTTTTAATATTGCATGAGATTCAGTGAAAACTAGGACAATATGGAAACAAACTGCTGTAACAAAAAAAAAAAACAAAAACAAAACCCCCCCAAAAAACTTAAAGATTAAGGTGATAAAATGTTAACTCTTTATAAAGAAAACTGGACTGTTTTCACTTTTTATTTCATGCCTGAAGTTCACTTTTGCCATCGTCTGAACTTCCATGCAGTACACTATGTACCAACATACTTACTTGTCCAGTGTGTGAATTTTAAAAGATGTGTTCTCTCAAGTCGAATGCAGCAAGTTGTGCACTTACCAGTTGCAACATTTCACATCAATTGTCAAGCTAGCAGCCACAGTTTGTGAATATTTACAACTTGCTGAGCCTTTGAGTCCATGCATAATACTGAATTCTTCTACAGTGAAAATGACAATTTAACATGTACAAACACCAAAGAATGCCACAACATATTTAGCATCAGTGTCTGAATAAACCCAGCCCCTCTTAGCTAGCTAACAACAGGGGCATCATCATTGGAGCTGACAGTGACAGTCTGATTGTGTTTATTTTTTTTAGAACAGCAATTACTTTGGTGATTAAAACATAACACAAAACACAGAAGTAAGAAAATTAGAACCGAAGAATAATAAACCACAATTATTTTTTTAAAAATATATATTATACATACTGAAATCATATTTACTCTGGCTTCTAAGTCCAAGATTATTATCGATCTGTCATGTATCACAAGGTCTGAACCCAAATGCAGACTCAAGACTGGCTGAATAAACTAAAAATGCGCCTTTATTTGGTAGGTGAATATCCATAACAAAACAACAGAGCAAAAGGCAGGGAGCAGGAGAGTCCAGAGGGCAGGGACAACAGTTCAGGGGGTCGGCTCGGCCACGGGGCAAGGCAGAGAGACTGTTCAGGGGGCCATCCTGGAGGCTGAGCAGGGCGGACGGACCTCTCTGGAGATTGGTGATGAAGGCAGCAAAGACCCTCTGGTGGCCTGACAGGAGACCAGAAGGGGATGGGCCTCTCTGAACAGCGGGCCCAGGCCACTCGGGACCCACAGGCTCAGCGAAAGCCGGCCCAGGCCACTCGGGACCCATAGGCCCAGGCTCAGGCTTCGTGGGTTCTGAATTGTCCAGCTCGGGCTCTGGGTCAGATTGAGCCGGACCCTCTGGACACACGAGCTGCTGAAGCTTCTCTGGACAGGGCTCTGACAGCACAGGTTCAGGTGACACAGGACCCACTGAATTCTTTGACTGCACAGGAGGCTCTGACTCAAACTGCTGGGGCTCTGGATCTGGCAGCACCAGCTCAGGCTCAGGATATACAGGTTGTTCAGGGTTAGCCAGCACAAGTACAATCTCAAGGGAAGCCTGCATGGGATCAAACTGCACCGGAGCAGCCTCTGGTGAGGCCATGCCAACAAGGCTAAAAGTGGCTCTGAATCTGGGGTCCCAAGGACCAAGTCCATTAAAAAGCAAACCAGTTTGTCAGATATTACTAAAGTCACTGGGTGGGGACCCCAATTCCACTGCCAAAAACCACGTTTCTTTCTTTTAGTTTGTGGCTGAGAGGCAGGTATGGATATGGGAGTGGCTGGAAGCAGGAAGGAGCAGGTGGACTTGTGTAGTCGAAGGAGGGGGCAGGCCCTGATTCGAGTATCTATGGGTAATTGTGGAAAAAATGTCCAAAATTGTTGGAGACTGAAGCAGTTGAGGTGAGATGTTTATTAATTATGCCCTTCATGGCCGGAAGTCCCACTGACAGAGTCTTTATGTCTGGAGATCCACAAATCTGCAAGGAAATCCTGAGAAGCCTTGTAAACTCCTCTTTTAACTTATAAGACAGGATGGCTATGTCTGCTGGGTCCACATTGTGGTCATGTATCACAAGTTATGGACAGGAACAGGAAGCAACTAACAAATACAGAGGTTAGACACACGCACAGCAACTTTACTCTAAGGGAAACACTGGGGAAGGTTACAAAACTTATACAAGAAACTCAAAAACTAAAAGCATGAAAATAACTAACACAAAGGACCTAAATAATCACAAAATCCAAAAACTCTAATAATAAATGAAATCACAAAAGCACAAAGCCCTGGGACCATGACATTATCTGATATATGTCTGAACTAAATCTTGGAAATCTCGGATAGATTAATGAGAAGTCTATTTATAGATAGCTGTATTACATGGGGCTATTATCTGTGTGGCATAGTGCATTGGCCTCTAACAGTAGTTGGCAGAAACATTGGGACTGATAGTTTGAAATGGAATCAGAGCTGTGGAAAATGATGTCATTGCAGCGACCTAGGCATGTGGATTGGGGAGATCATGAGGGTTAAGCCTCGTTATAATGTTTCTCCCACAACACTGAAGCCTTGTCAACAGAAACGCCTGTTCCTTTCATTCATATCTCTTTAGGGTATGGACCTAATCACTGAATACATTAAATGTGATTGGCTGAATTTTGTACAGATGCATCTAACTTCTCGTACATCTCATTCCCGACTGAGCCAATTTAATCGGATGGATGAAATTGAGAGCTGTGCCACACTATCCTAATAGTTTGGTCTATTATGTCCGATTTGTCACTCAGTGGCAGCAAGAAAGCATCACATGTTGGAGGTGCCTGGGGTTGGTTTGCTATTAAAAAACTTCATTTTTGCCAGCATTACACTGGGGGCAGTGAAATCACTGAATGGAATAAACCTAATTGGTGATTCTGGGGATTTAATGGTGTGGCAGTATAGTTGTCCAGTCTTGTCTATTTTCAAATCAAAACACATTGTTCATTTTTAACACCAAAACAACTGAGGATTGGTAAATGCCGAAAAGAACCAGTTTTTGTTTTGTATTTATCTGCAGTTTAACCTAAACCAAGCCAAACATTTGTAATGTTTAGACAAATCAAACTTTTTCTATTTTCAGTTCCAGATAATCTCAAGTACTCTAGTTTTTCACAGTTTTTCACAGAATATTTTGTGGAAAATACCTCTTTGCTGTTCAAATGTTTCATTGTTGCCTGGTAATACCTTTTTGGTGCTGAAAGGATTTAACTGCTATCTTCAAGTAATCCCACTGCAACACTGTCCTTGATGTCATGTCAGAAATTTCAGAAAATACAGCAGGGTCAACATTTGCAACTAAACTTTATATATTGTTTGAAAGAGCTCTAGATTAAGCAATGGTTTTGTGCATTTAACCACATTTACGTTTTGTGCTTTTTTCCTTTGGATGATTTGTCTCATTTATACTATTTTTACTGGTAAACCATTTTATCGTGTATTATAGGAATGTCTGCTAGAATAAAATAACAGTAAAGAATATTAAATATTAAAGGAGTTATTGCAATTTAAAACATGCGTTTTGCTGCTTTCTGTGTGGAGTTCGCATGTTCTCCCCGTGTCTGCGTGGATGGATGGATGGATGGACAGATGGATGGATGGCAAGGCTATAACTGCCTATACTGGGATTATACTATAATTTCCAGATTAGAAATGGGAAATCACTAAAAGAAAGTGATCAATATATTGATTCACAGATATCAATGAACTTGACATTACCTAATGATGATGATGATATTGTACCTCTGCCACAGTTTTCCAGTAACTTGGGATTGGCTAACAATTTAGGAACTAGTAAAACTGACTCGAGTATCAGGTCATTTTTAAATCATTGTCAAAACATTCATGTCAGGATGTTCTGTAACTAACTAAAAAAAGGGAGAAGTGGGAGCTGTTACACTACTGACTGGCAACAAAGGGCTGTCAGCTAAATTACTCAGTGACACACACAAGGCAGCAAGCTGGTATTCAGAACAAAAACACCATTTTGAAGTTTTTTTCTTGAATTCAGTAGCAGATGAATTAGATGTGCTGAAGAGTGCAGAAGTGGAAGGTGAAAAAAATAGAACTGTAAAAGGTCCAGTGTATCATCTTGAGTAACAGTTTTAACATCAGTATAATGGCTCCTTCTGCTCCTTGTAAAGGCTTTGATTTAAATCATAATGTAGAAAAATGTGAATTCGAGCTGTGATTACAATTTGTAAGGATTTGAGCTGACATTAATTTTGGATTTCTTACCACTATATTAGAGGTTAGGGAACCATATTGACTAATGAGCTCTATGCATGAAAAAGTAACACATTTGTCTGCTTGAACGTGTCTGCCCTGAGCTGCTGACCCTGGTTTGATGCTCGGGGAGTTGAGTGTATCTTATTCTCAACAGCACTCACCTTGCCAGCCTAACACCGACCCCTTATGCTCTCCACAGAGCCACACAAAGCTTTCAGGTTTCATACACGGTAATAACTGGACTGTTATGCTGGCAGGTTCCAGTGTTCTCCAACCTTAAAATCACTGGCGGCCTCCTTGGCAGCAGTTAACAGGTCTCCACGTAGAGAACAGGCTGTTTCCAGACCTCTCTTGTCAGATTCTCTCTACTACTTTTTTGTTGTGTGATGGCTTTCAGGCTAACTTTGTAATTACTGGCTAGACTTAAATTTGATGTTGCTGTCACTATTCCCATTATTGAGAAAATAGCCTATTTTAGAGTTTTCAGCAAGTTTTTGGATTCTTTACAGTTGGGAGTTGTACAATGTGACTGTACAAGTCCACTAAGTGGATCAAGCAGTGTAAAATGTTTGTCAGAGGCACTGATTTTTATGAAGTGGAATATTCCCAATGATTATGAAATCTTGAACTGAAGTCCGAATGAAGTGGTTTGAATCTTTTTTCTTTCTAAACAAAAAAAGGACTATAATGATTAAGTTTTTAAAGTATTGTTTATGAAAAAGGGCTCAGTACGAGTTGACACAGTTCGAGTTCACAGCAACGCTGACCTGCTTAGTGAGGATGACACAGGTTTGACAGCAGGCTCACACCCAGAGGGAGGAAATTGTTGGCTTTCTCAAAATCTATCAAATCTGGTGTCAGTGCATATGAGAGGCCCTCTGAAGTGCAATCACAAAGTTTCACAAATCCTTCAATAAAAAATATGAAAACCATACTTGATTTAAATTTTCCCTATCTATTCCTGATAGTTTTCCCCATTGGCAATGCCTCATGACTTTCACTGTGGATGAGCTTCTTATATAGCTATGTGGAAATCTCTTTCTGACCAGTTATGGGTTGTAATGGCAAACCTTCACATTGGATTTTGTTTTGAAATGACGGATGAAGTGAGTTGGTATTGCTATTGCCAGAAATAGTCCTGCATCTTCAGTATGCAGTGTGCACACAATGGCACGCACCACTGTTCGGGTCATTCTCCCTCAGACCCCTCAGGGTGTCAAAGTGGAACTCCACCCAGACAGCTGGGACCCGGGAGATGAATTCGCAATGCACAACCTTGTGCATGTTGAGGGGAAGGAATAAAGGTCATACTCCTGGTCTCACTCATAATGCGTCTTCTTTGGACTTTGACACTGCAGACTCTTCAGCTGAAAACTCCTGTTTGGTCTGTGGTCTGTAGCTGAAGACTTAAAACTTATCAAAAGGAATCCTCAACATGAAAGCTGGAGATAGTAGGCAAACGTAAGGAGTCAGACTGGGACTTCTGTGGAGCAATCTAGAAGTAGCGGCCACACTGAACATCTTCCAGAAGTCTATGAGGACATGGCCTTGAAGGGGAGATTGGCCAAAGGTAAAACAGGTGCGTTTTTTTATTTTTATGGTTAAAGTCATGGAACCTTTTGATAGTACCTTGTAAAGTATTTAGACATGAAAATGTGTGTGTGTTGTGGGCAATTGCCAGCTTTTTTCTTTTAGATTACAGTGGAGCAGCCTTCTCTGCACTGCACTGAACTGAAACAAAACATGGCATAAACTAAAGTGACAGAGGTGGTATTGACTCTGTTGTGAAAAGAATTAATTAAAGTCTATGCAATATATTACCCCTGTGTAGGTTTCACTACAGGCCTCCAGTGGTCACTCAAAGTCAGGAGCAAAGTCCAGTAAGTGGCATGCCCAATAACATCTGGAAATCAATTCATTCAAGTCAGTCAGATAGAGAGGTCTGTGGGCAGTCAAATTCATCTACATAATTCAAAAATAAACCTACATCTGGAAATGTGATCCATGTTTAACCAAACTGGTGTTGGGGTTTCATTTAATGTATTTATTCATTTCATTGAGTTAATGTGTTTTTAGACATATGATGGATAAGCAATATTTTTCAATTATATTAATAAAGATTATAGTTTTTAAAAAATTAGATAAAATTAAAAACGTGAAGTTCCAACAGTACATGTCTACATAATTTATTAAGCAAGACCAGACAGTGCTTAGCTGTGTTATCCTGTATTTGTTTTCCAGCCATGCCATGCATAGCACAATTAATTTCAATGCTTGTATTAATAAGCATCTTCTATTAATACGACAGGGGGCTATATAAATAGTCACAGCACTGTAGCATAGCTAATGGGGTCTGATCTCAGTGAGTAAAACTAACACTAAATTTATCACACAATAATGCCCATACACAATGATGATCACGTACACATAACTGCACATATGAACAGACCTTGCTGTGTTAAGAGATGGTGATTTTGCACCAGCTTGATGAAGCATGTTGAAGAATTTATTCCCACAGGGCACTTTAATTAACATGTTAAATATTACAGCATGGTGCAATATTAATGTCTCAGACATAGTACTGTCCCCTTTTCCTTTCGTAATATATACAAAAACACTGCATACACCACAAGTATGTTTGTCTACATGTTTGTGTTTATGTCCATAAAATATGTATTTGTGTGTTTCTGTATGTGAACTGCTTTTGAGGATTTATTTCATAGTTCATATTAATGAAGTGTTGGAAACATGTCTCATTCAGTTACAGGCAACTGCCAAAAGCACTACAGAAAAGGCAAATGATTTTTTTAAATTTTTTTTATTTTGTTTTGGCACTTGTGAAATTTGGCATCCTGACTTGGGATTGAAGAATAGATGCTTCTGGAACAGATTCTGTGGAATAACAATACAGTTTACTATCCAAGACCTTCAAACAGCACTGATAACACGTTTTCCTGATTGAGTTGTCATGCGTTGATTGGCTTCATTGCTGTTGTATCAGCAGCAAAGATGCACAAGCTGTTGACAGCAGAGGCAGCCAAATATTATGAGTCAGTATATCTAAATATATATCAGGTCAACACTGAGACAAAAATAGATTCTAGTTTGGAGTGTGACTGGAAAAAGATGACAGCGTACTTTCGCAGGGGCTCTTTTTTCGTTGTTTCCCAGTCTACTGATGTACTTATTTCTTGGCTTACATTTTCTAAACTTCATAAAATCTAGAGAGAATTTAAATAAAAAATAAAATCCTGATGGCCGTTATCACACACCTAATAAGGCCTTATGAAATTCTTTATTCACCCTTCGGCTTAGACTATACTGTATACAAACGGTTTTCCACAAGCTTCTGCACCTTACAAAGCTTTACACATGACACTTGTTCTCAATTTGAAAGTTATGGTGCATGACATGAAAATAAATAAGTACTGTAATTAATGCATGTGCTATACTTTAAAAAAGGATATACTGCACTCAATTTCAACATGATTTTTAATCATGAGCATAGATAAGTACAGCAGGTTTGAATATTACAGCAAGTTTTAGATAATCAGTCTTCCTTTTTCCTTTTCTAGATTCGAGTCCAGCTTCCACAGACTTAAACACAGCAGAGTTTATCCACAGACTTTGATACAGGTGAGTTTTTTCCTAAATTCCACAGACTTAATCACTGGTAGGTTTTCTCCAACAGGACGAGAATGGGACAGGCAGACTTCTTCAAGGCAGTCAGGTTGACGCACTGGGAAAAGATCTGTGATGGAGGAGCACAAACAGGGTAAGTACAGCAGGGAAGGTTTGTAGGAAGACAATTTCTCATCAAAGGTACACTATATTGCCAAAAGTATTCACTCACCCATCCAAATCATTGAATTCAGGTGTTCCAATCACTTCCATGGGCACAGGTGTATAAAATCAAGCACCTAGGCATGCAGACTGCTTCTACAAACATTTGTGAAAGAATGGGTCACTCTCAGGAGCTCAGTGAATTCCAGTGTGGTACTGTGATAGGATGCCACCTGTGCAATAAGTCCAGTCGTGAAATTTCCTCGCTACTAAATATTCTACAGTCAACTGTTAGTGGTATTATAACAAAGTGGAAGCGATTGGGAATGACAGCAACTCAGCCACGAAGTGGTAGGCCACATAAAATCACAGAGCGGGTTCAGAAGATGCTGAGGCGCATAGTGCGCAGAGGTCACCAACTTTCTG
>VUQI01001160.1:10492-34858 GCA_015106735.1 Paratilapia polleni | reverse complement strand
GAAATGCAGGCTTTTGAACTGAGCACTGATAACCAGCTGGATGGTCTCTCTCCTGTTTAGTCTGGAGGCTGCAGAGTCCATGTTTTCCAAAAGGAATTTCAAATTTAGATTTGTCTGACCACAGAACAGTTTTCCACTTTGCTTCAGTCCGTTTTAAATGAGCTTTGGTCCAGAGAAGACAGCAGCGTTTCTGGATCATGTTCACATATGGCTTCTTCTTTGTATGACAGAGCTTTAACCTGAGCCCATGCAGTGATTTCCATGACAGAATCATCCCTGTTTTTAATGTAGTGCCACCTGAGGGCCCGAAGATGATGGGCATCCAATACTGATTTTCAGCCTTGTCCCTTGCACACAGATTTCTCCAGATTCTCAGAATCCTCTGACATTATGTACTGTAGATGATGAGATATTCAAAGTCTTCACAATTTTACATTGAGGAACTTTATATTGAAATTGGTCCACAATTTATCGATGCAGTTTTTTGCAGATTGCTGAACCTCTGCCCATGTTTACTTCTGAGAAACTCTGCCTCTCTAAGCTATGTCCACACATACACGGGTATTTTTTAAATGGGTATTTTTCCAAGTTCATTTTGAAAAATATCTCCGTCCACATGAAAATGCAAAAATGATCTCAAGCACTGTCAAGGGCATGCCAAAACAACAGGTGGCAATATAACCCTAACTTTAAAGAAATGTTGGCCAATCAAAAGCCCACAAACAACAACACGGCGCACAGTCTGATGTCAAAAAAAGGAGATAAAGGCGCCCACCTTTGATGTTGTGAGACAAATTCTCAGTTTTCCTTGTTCACATGCAAACACAGAAACAGAGTTTCTGAAAATCTTCACCCTGGCAGGAGTTTTTCAAATGCTCCATTTTCAGTGATCTAAAACAATGTTTACGTGTGGACGAAAGGCCAAAACGCATACAAAAAGCTACGTTTGCCAAAATACCCTTGTACCTGTGGACGTAGCCTAAGATGCTCTTTTTATATCCAATCATGTTACTCACCTGTTGCCAGTTGGCCTGTTTAGTTCCACAATGTCCCTCCAGCTGTTTTTTTTTGTACCACTTACTTTTCCAGCCTTTTTTTTGCTCCTGTCCCAACTTTTTTGAAACGTGTTGCTGCCTTCAATTCAAAATGAGCTAATATTTTTCTTAAAATGGTACATTTTCTCAGTTTAATCATGTGATATGTTTTCTATGATCTACTGTATCTACTGAAAAAAATATGGGTTTATGAGATTTGCATATCATTGCATTCTGTTTTTATTCACATTTTACACAGAGTCCCAACTTTTTGGGAGGTTGTATAACCGAGTGAGGGGGGGAGTCAGATATCCAGCTGTGTTTGTGTTGCTTTCTCATTGCTCTTGTCTGTTTTTTTTTTCCACTGTCAAATGATGCCAACCAGCAACACATCAAGCCCTTCCTACCATGACTTAAACTTATTTTGGAATTACTATGGCTAATGGTGTTAAGCTGCCAGTTCTGTTACAGCTACAAAAAACAAGGAGTGGCTTCAGATGGTGATCCAATCGCAGTGGATTATGAGCCCGATTCCTGAAATCTCAAATCTCTGCAAATTCTTGCACTTCCTGATTCACTCTGAAAAAATAAGGAAAGGTGATGCAATACAGGGTTTCATTGTCATACTAAATAAATGGACGAGCGGTGAACAGTTAAGGTACTATTACAGCCCATAACCACTGTACAATTATTCTTTTTGGTTAAGCACGGGTTCTATAACAAAACCTCGTCTGGCCTCACACATTTTCTTTTCTAATTCTTGACCCCTGGTTTGGTTTTGATATGTAGAATGATTAGTTGTATAGTAAGGGAGTAGAGCCTTACTGGATCCATAGTGAAACAGGCTCTGCTCCAGTCCAGAGAAGCTCCGAGCTTCCTCAGCTGGTGGTAGATCTCTTCTCCTTTCCTGCAACAAAAGCACTCAACTCAACAAAGCAAACACTGTGCAGGTCACACAGCAGATGTGAAGGGAAGTCAGAATGTGAAGACTCACTCATTCTTCCACCTCCACACCTCTTCTAGAAACTCCTCTCTGGTGAAGTCCTGTCTGCGTCTCCCTGCTTGCCTCAGCAGTCTCCTCTCCACCACTGTCTGAAACACATGAATATCACTAAATGTGAATAAAGACTACACTCTGGAGCATTGGACATGTGTGACAAATGTAGCAACTGTGTAATGACAATTTTTAAAGCTTTTCCCAAAACCTTAAAAATGGTGTACGATATCTACAGTGGTGTGAAAAAGTGTTCGCCCCCTTCCTGATTTCTTATTTTTTTGCATGTTTGTCACACTTAAATGTTTCAGATCATCAAACAAATTTAAATATTAGACAAAGATAACAAAAGTAAACTGCTACTGTAAAACCCTTTAAATCCCAAACTGTCATGAAAGAGCTGAACGACAAAGTTGTCATACCTGTGTTGCTATACCTGCGTGGTCACATCCAGGCAGCCACAGAACTCTGCAGCCCTGCATCCTTCTCCTGGTGGATTAAAAACCATTAACAGATGAGTTTTCCCAAACAATCTAAAAACAGACAACAAAAGATACTTCACGCAACATTTTTGTCCTGTCTCCCTCTGCTCTCTTCTGTTTCTCCTCATCCCCAACCGGTCGCAGCAGATGGCTGCCCCTTCCTGAGCCTGGTTCTGCCGGAGGTTTCTTCCTGTTAAAAGGGAGTTTTTCCTTCCCACTGTTGCCAAGTGCTTGCTCATAGGGGGTCGTCTGATTGTTGGGGTTTTCTGTCTAATATTGTAGGGTCTTTACCCTAAAATATAAAGCGCCTTGAGGCAACTGTTGTTGTGATTTGGCGCTATATAAATAAAATTGAATTGAATTGAATTGAACATGTTCTGTGTGCTGTTGATAGTTACCATCGAACCAGAGCATCTTCCACAGCTACAGTCAGAGCGTGGCCCAGGTGCAGAGTACCAGTCACATTTGGTGGAGGGATACATAGACAGAAGGTGTGATCCACAGCGTGAGACAGCCGCTCCTGTCAGCAGGAAGTCAAAGACATGGCTCACGCGTGTGTGCATACACTCACTCTACTGACTGATTTTTTTTCCTCAAATCAAACAGTTCAAAAAAATCATTAAGTGTTTTTTAATGCTTAAGTACTGCATATTTTTCAATTATTGCAAATATCAGCAGCTTCATTACTAAAACCAGATAAAACAAAATAAAAAAAAGTACCTTCATATTAAAATTTTTGTGAAAAGCTGAAAACAAAGTCCTCCTTGGTTACAAAACTTGACCTGAGAGGCTTAGAGAGAAGAGGAGCTCCATTTAGATGTGCACCATCATGCCAAAATGGATAGTATAACATTTTGGAGAATAAATTGAAGTGGAATACAAACAGATCAGCCAGACATTCGAGGTGGTCAGGCTTGCATTGTGATCAGATCTCAGGAGGATGCTAAATTCTTGAGGACTAACCCACCCAGCACGTTGAAAGGCTGAAAGGAGGAGGCGGCGAACACAACAAACACAGATGCTTCCTAACAGGCGCACTCCAGTCATGCTCTATGGCATGTTTAAAAATGCAGAGAAGGCCCGGCTGATTCTCATTTTATATCAAGACAACAAGCGGAAAATCCTTGACTATGAAAGGATTCAGTGTTGGAGGACGGATGGCAGGAACTTCAGTCAAAGTGATTGAACTTCATGTTTGAGTGACCAGTGACTAAAGCAACTTCTTCATCAGGCTCTGTGTGCGTGCCCGTTAGAGGACATCTGACACATCGTTTGACTCTTTGGGACAAAATGTACGGATAGAGTCTGCCTTTTTCTGTCAAAGGGAACAGGTGAAGTAGAGTGATGAAGAACATTAAAAATAATTATTACGGCAAAAAAAAAAACACTTCTGCAGCAAATAAAGAGAGGAATGCTGGCAGGAAATGGGGAATCAGGTAAATGTTTCAAGTACTTTTAAAGCAGTACTTTTACTGCTTTAAATCAGTCACATTTGAAACTTACTGCATGCAACAGCGTCACAACTGAATGCAACTAAGTGCATTCAGTTGTGATGCTGTCCCATACTGAAGGCCACGTCCCTTCAGTCTATGGCCACTGACTCGGTTTCTTTGATGCTACAATGCAAAAGTCTGTATTAAAGTGAAGTTATTTCTGAATACTTCTCTAGTTAAAAACTGTCAGTTCAGTGTAACAGTATTAAGAAGTTTTTAAAGTGTGGCATGTTCAAATCTTTACATGTTGCTCAGGACTGAAGAATCCCTCTTTCTCCCACCACTGATACCAGCTGGACTCCACATACTTGGGGCTGTAAGAAGACGGGAATGGTAAGCTGGTGTCTGCACAGAAAAAGGAAAAAAGTCATTCAAAGTCTGCAAGGAGAAACAACGGGCCAACACCCACGCCAACGGGAGTTACAGAAAGGAGTTACCTTTCTTTGTCCCAGCAGGAGTATGAGCAGCGTAAACTATCGTCTGCTTCTCACTCCAGTTTACCGCTTTATCTTCAGCACTCTGGAAACAAAATGATCAGACCTGCATCAACTGTCACTTTCTGCTGTACGCACACAAACACAGTAAGATTCTTTCCTTGGTTAGATTCAGGCGTGATGCGGAGCTTTAGGCTTCATGCAGTGCCTCTTCCCGACTTACCCCGTGTTCACCTGACAGGATGCCCTCCTCCCGCGCTCGCCTGCGCCTCTGCTTTTCGGCGCGGGGCCGTGCAGAGGAGTTTGGGTGGGGGGCTGTCGGTGGGCTGCTGGAGCAGAACCTGGCAGTCCGTCTCACACACGGAACACGAGCCGCCCTCCACATGCTCTGAGACTTTCCACGCTACAAACACACACACGCCACGGAAAGCTCGTCTGTTGGTTCTGAGGTGCTAGCAAAAATATTAAATCCACGTGAAATGTGTGTCATTATTTCAGCTGGCTGAGTTCACTTACTGCGCTGTCAGTACAGGATACCCACGCAGCCAGCCGCGACCTTCTCACTGAGCTACTGTGTCATTGGCAACCCGAGAAGAGACGTTTGTATAACACAGCTAAAAACATGTAAGCTTTACATCACCATAAAAGTGTCGCAAAATGCTGCTCTTTGCTAAAACTCTGTCCGGATGATTTGCAGCTTTACTGTCAGCGTGCGGCTGCTGTTTGTTGACGGGCTATTTTATGTTCACGGACAGGAGGAAAGCAATGCTGTCCGTCTGGAAATATCTTCCCCACAACATTACCGTTTTCAAGTTAACTTTAAAAAGAAACGAAACATCCTTCCCCAGTTTAAAAATAAAATAACTTATGGAAATAATGTTAACTAAAAACGCTCAGTTAACTATCTGAACCAGTTTTAATTCCGTACACAGTGTAATCATATAGCCCAGCGTGTCGGTGTCATTGGATTTTTGTTAGTAGGAGACGATGGTTCCCACCGCGGATACTTTTAACGTGAAATCGTTCACTTCCGTTCTGACCCGTGCTAACTCGTTTTGTACACTGACTGTTAGCCACGTCTCTCCGCTGTTCCACGCCTCCTAAATTCAGGTTAACCTTGTTTCCCTTCAGTATTGTTTGTGGAGTTAATGAACGGACGGTGAGTCGGTGTAGCGTCCAGCTAACGCCGCACTGCGCATCGTCGACGCTCGACTCCGGTTCTTTTGGATCTTAAAGCTAGCTAACGGCAGCGTTAGCAAAGCAGCTGCAGGGATGGCGGAGGTTCCAGGGACATCAAGTGAGACCATAACGGAGACAGTTCAGACGAGCACCCCGCCGCCGCCCCAGCAGGTAAACGATGGTGAGCTGCTCGGGAACATAGCGGCTGTGTCGGCAGCCGGTGACGGTGTAATGTAGGCTAATGAGGCGGCGCTGGCTGCAGACAGCCTGGAGTCAACACACGGAAAGCTTACCGAGGCCTAACGTGTTGGTCACGTTAAGCCCGGAGAAATGACGGAAAGCGTATATGAGGATATGTGCTGGTGCTACGGGGCTCTGATGGGGAACATTTCACATGAGGTTAAAGCGTTTAAATATCTGCCAGCCATATTTTAGGATGTTGTAAAATATGGAACCAGCACCTGCTTAAAGCTGCAGGAAACGCAGTTTAAACAGACGCTGCATTGATTTAAAACACGATATGTTTAAATGTTGTCTGAGCATTTCATGTTATACTGCTGAGATAAGTAGATTTTTTTAGACAGATAGAGACACAGGCTAAACTGCTGACACAGTCAGTCCCGCATTAACTGAAATTCCTGTAGCCAGTTAGAATGGGATCCAGATTCTGGGAAATCTCTGTCACGGCAGTTAAATAGGAAGAGGTTTGGTTTAATGAGTCAGTGTGAGAAGTACACAGCTGACAGCCTAAAGAGGCTACAGGCACCATGTAGAAAATGAATCGAATGTCTCTGCTAGCATACCTGCCAGGTGAGTCCCAGCTATGCGTGTCATTTTTCACATAGTTTGATCATATTGTCGCACCTTAGACCCCACACCCCCGTCCTTTGACTGTGTGTATAATATTGATTGCATTTTAAATGTAAAAACAGTCTGACAGAAAATATAGCAGCACACTCATAAATACACATATTAAATGTTCAGTCATGCTTGGCTCAAATGTTCTGGAGTTCATAACTTTTTTCAGGGGTGCACACACTTTGGTCCATACAGTGTATCATTCGCCACAGGTCTTCCCAGTCCCACTGATGATGTTGCAATAATTAAAAATATTTCAGTATTTGCAACTTAAGTCCACATTTTGCCTTTTAATTGAAATTAGACCTTTAAAATATTAGAATTTTCCCAAGACCCATGGTCATGAACTACGAGCCAGAGCCTTGACAGGAATTGTGGTATGTGACATGCTTTGCTTTGCAGAGAGCAGGAAACACTGGCACGCCCATATGGACGTGGAGAGAACATTAAGTTTTTACAAATAAACTTCTAGAGATAGAGCTTTGATTGGGTGTGGAGCCAGGATCCTCTTGATGACGCAATTAACACTTGGCCTGGTTTGTGTTTGATGCCCAGTGTCTCACAGCAGCCCTCTTACATGTTACAGGAAGGACGAAGTCTGACAATCAAGTTGAGGAAGAGGAAGACTGAGAAGAAGGTGGAATGGTCCAGTGACACTGTTGACAATGAGCACCTGGGAAGAAGGTCTTCAAAGTGTGAGTTTGTCTTCCTTCTTAGCACACATGCACAGAAATGTATGAAGGTGACAATCTGAGGTTGTCAGTCAGATTTTAGGAGGAACTGTAAACCAATGTAAACATGTAGAACGTACTTAATCTTTTTGTGTTTACACTCAGTGCTGCGCAGTATGACCAAAAACATATACTGTGGTATTTTTTAGGATTCTGGCAGTTTCACAGTATATCATGCTATTATTGTTTTCACTGGGCTTTTATATAGGCTTCCTGTGGCTCATTCTTCTGTTGGGAGTATGTGGAATATGAAACAACTGGAAGTTGTCATAAAAAGAGATTAAAACTAAATCACACGACCGAAACAACTGATATTGGACTCTGAAGCTAGGTTAGTAAAAATTTAACATTTGGCGCAGGGCTTTGGAGTCAGTACTTAACAGGCTGTTTGTCCTGACTTTAGGTCAGATGTAATGCCGGCTCATTAGCGTTCATGTTTCATGAAGTGCATCGTGGAAACAAATTCCATTTGGACCTACTCCTCCAAACTTTGCGGCACAAAATGATTTTGTTGTCAGGCAATAAACCTGTTGGAAAAAATTTGATTCATGTGTGAAATTACAACAGAGAACACTGGGTATACTGCCCAGCACCATTTGTACTGTAGATCTACACCCCCTGGGGTCAGTACAAGTTATTCTTTCCATACAAATAAACTTAAATCCTTTTTTTTTTCCTTTTTCTTTTTTGTGTGATTAATTTTTTCCCCATCAGCATGGTTCATACTGTATGTCTATGGAACAGAGACTGTACTCTATATAATGATGCACACCTGTTTAAAAAGCTGTGGACATACAGCCCAGAGCAGAGATTAAAAAATTGCCCTGAGACTGTACCGTACAAATGACATGCCAGATGATGGCTTTTCTGAGTAACTGCAATATATGAAATGCATGAAGTAATTACAACAATAGTAAGAATACCAAACATGCTTCAGGTGTTTCATGATGCATTGCATTTCATTGATTTCCCCAAGACTTAATCAAGGCTCAAGTCATTCATTTTAATACAGCCTCAGTCTTCTTCAGTACCTTTTGCTTACACATGTATGATGTGCATTAAAATGGAACTAAAATCCTCAGTAGATACCGTGCCTCTGTCTCATCATCCTCCTGCTGCACCACTTACCAGATCAAAGAAGAGCTGAAAAGCTATTTTTAATCCCACACTCTTTTACTATTTCTGAACTGAAATGTGTGAACAAGGTGTCATTGTGTATTTTTCATTTTCAAATGGTGAACTAGCAGCTTAAACTGAGCCAGTGAAGACCTCGGCTGCTGACTTAGATCACCTGGACCCATCCTAACGCCCTTGTTATGTTCCAGGCTGCTGCATCTATGAGAAGCCCCGACAGTTTGGAGAGTCGTCCTCTGAGAGCGAGGGAGACGACGACGATGAAGGGTGCGGCAGCGCTCACTGTATCCTGGGCCACGGCAGAGGCCATGGACCGAGGGGGGGTGGGGGGACCACAGTGCCCCCAAACTCTGGAGGGTCGCACACCCACTAACAAGATGCAGGCTGAGTGTGTGGTCTGAGGGCCTTTTGGTACCACGACGATGACACATTAAAAAAACTGCACTCTTGTTTTAGTTTAGTTTGATCACTGAGGTTCAGGCTGACTGCTGGGTTTCAGTCCAGAGTCAGAAAGTCCCAGCTGCTGCCGCACGGTGACAGCCTCTGTACTGCTGCTCTGCTCAGGGGAATCACGGCACCATCACAGACTGCTGCTGAATCAGGCTCACTGAAAATACTTGGGCTCAGTATTGTGCCAGTTTACATACAAAACACAGACTGACAACTCTTTTTAAGTCACATTGGGATTCAAATTGAAATTAAAGGATCATTTCAGCATTTTTCCAATAAATCCCATACAACATGCATGACATCACTGCTCAGCCTTTTCCAGAGCGTCACAGTTTAGTTTGAAATGCTCTTCTTTTGGTTTCACTACACTAGGAAAATAAGCCCTGAGGTTTACCTTATGTTTGCTTTTATTTAGTTTTATTGAGTTGTGTGGGCATGCAGTTGGTTTTCACAGTGGACACTTTTCTTTGGCAGAAATGTCCAGTGAACATTTATTGCCACCAATCAGAATAAAAGCAGATTCCTTTTATGATGGGGGTTTTCATCTTTTCCAGTTCATTTATTAATTGTTTAGATTGTCAGAAAAGAAAAACATAACTTTATTTTAGTCTGTTTTCCCTTCTTCTAAAATCTCATTTCTGTACATTACACAGTGGACCAGGAAGAGCTTCATGGCTATATAATAATATAATAAAATATAACACTTTCCTGTTAAGAAGCTAAAATGGTTCTAAAATGCTTTGGAAAATGGTCATCAGTAGTAATGTCGGGCGTGTTGTGATTTGTCATGGAGGAGCTGAAACACATGAGATGAGTGCAGGCTGAGTGTGTGCAGGGAGGCAGTGAGGCTGCACTCTCCCAGCAGCATGTGGGACTTTCTGACTGTGAGGCATCTCTGGGACAGAGGGCGCAGCATGTTGGCAGTTTGGAACAGATGAAGGCAGAGAGAGGCTATAAAATGCTGTCTGGCTGAGTATTTTGCTGGCAGAGTTAAATGTATATAACAGCACATTGTTTTTTTTTTATGTATTTTTCTAATTTATTTGCTGGTCTTAATTCTGAACTTGCTCATATTTGATATGCAGCTGAGCCGGGCTTAGAACAACACATTGCAGGTCAGCATGTGAGAATTAGAAGAGCGTGTGTTAAAGACTGGACACCAACAAAGGTCTCACTTAGATTAGGTTCATATTTGCTGTTTCTCAGTTGTAGAGCAGTTTTAAAGCTGATGCTGACTGAACATATGAGGCGGGCTCTGAATACAGTTTGGTTCACTGAGGGGGGGGCCGTAGGAGGTACTTCTCTGTAGTCAGTGTCTTACCTTTATTGGATGGTGGGAGGCACGCCCCAGTGCTGTGTAACATGCTTTAACAGATTAGATTCAGACACCACTTTGAGCCCCAAAGTCACAGTAACACAAACTAACCAATGGAGGCAGCAGATATGAAATACTCTGTGCTATTCAGATAAATTCATATTCAAAGAATGAATAAATATTTATCGGGATTTAATTGCTGCCTTTCTTCGAGGTATAATTTCCCCATAGTCAGCACCAAGCTAGACACTTTTCTCCAGAAAACCTCTGTGATTGTATTAGGAAATAATAGACCTGTGAAAACAGGAAAGTCAGGGGAAAATGGAGTGAGTCAAACATATAGATTATTGAAATATAGGAAATAAATACAGTTTAAGCACATGTACATATGCATGCTAAAAACAAGTTTAAAAAAATGACTGCTTTGAATGAGTTTTTAACAGGTTAGTCACACAGACTCATCGTGTTTTGCGCACCGTCTGATTTTTATCAGGAACTTTGGCAGCAAGTTGGTTATAAATAAAAAATGATGAACAAACTAAGCTGATGTTTGGGCCCATATATGAACCAGTATATTTATAGCAGAACTGGCTGATATATTAGTTTAAATTCTCAAATGTGATTGGTACTCACTTTGAAAATGAGTGTTGTTTGACTCTTCAGGACAGTGTCATCCAAGATGACAAGGTTTATCGTGGATGAACTGAATTAGCCAGATGATGTTATCAGGTTAACATCGTGTAAACTTGGATTGGTCAAACTACATATGAAGAATGGAGGCCTGGGTAATGAGCTGTTTCTGTGGTTTAAAGCAGATATACAGTCAGCTCAGTTCAAAGGCTGCCAGCTTAGCTTCCCCCCTCCCTGTTTCACTCTGAGTTTTGGCCAGAATACAGTGATCTGTAATCAGTACGTACAGTGCACTAACAGAAAGAGAGCTGGTATTTTTACCTTCAGAGTCCTGCGTGGGTTTTGTTTTGCCTGATTGATTGTTTAAATGCTTTGTGTTACTGGAAATAATCCAATCTTCCAACTGAAGACCTTTAGCCGAACAATTTTTTCAAGCGTTTTTTTTTTTTTTAATGTTTTGTTGATGAGGTAAATGGTGGCTGAGTTCAGCAGCAGTGTGGATGGGTAAGAGGTGTCTGTTCTGTAAACCACTCGTTCATGTAACTTCTTGGCTAAAGTATTCATGTGCTCCTGTTAAATTCAGCTGCGTGTCAGCCACAAAGACAAATCTACAATTCCACTCTACAAAGGTGATGGGTATTTGTGCTTTTCCTGCTGTGCTCTGTGCAGTTTCTGGAAGGTTTTACTGCTGTGAGGTCAATCAATAAAGACGTAGAGCTTTGTATCACTTGAGGTCCATTTCTGACCAGGGTGTACATATGTAACTGCCTAACACGGCATACAGAACAGGGGAGGTGAAGCTGCATGACTGCTGGCCCAGGCTTATTTTTCTCATGTCTCTGCTATGACCAACTCTGGCTAGTACACACTCCATCATCCTCATTCTCATCCTCCTCCTCCTCCTCCTCTGCAGTTTCACACCAAGTTTGATATTTGCCAGTACTGTGGATTATATTCAGTTCATTTATGCCAACACTTTCTGTACTGTCCACTCACATTGTTACATATGTACATTGTTCTTGTAATGGTAATGCACCTTTCTGTATATATACCATGATTAACATATTGAGAGCAGATTTAATGTGAATTAAAGTTTTGAACTGTGATTACAGTGGCTTACTAATGTGTGCTCTGTATTACAAAGGAATATGATACTGTTCAATTCAATTCAGTTCTATTTATATAGCGCCAAATCACAACAACAGTCGGCTCAAGGCACTTTATATTTTAGGGTAAAGACCCTGGGTTAGTCCACAAGTCCTCACTGTTGTGTTGTTGCAGTGTTGCCATTTATTGTTTTCTGGCACTTTGAAGTCGAGTGATTGTGAAGACTCAACCAAAAGAGATGCTTAAGTGACATAAAAGCCAGTGGTTGGTATTCCTTTAGTCCAATGATGAGGTACCTTAGTCACCTCACTTTTTGTCCATGACTCTGGTTTGTTCCATTTTTGAGGGCCAGGTGTTTGCACCAGCACTTTACATGGGTTATGAGGGTTTTTTGAATTGCAGTTGCTGGTGCTGTATTTATGTATTTTGACCAATCAAAGTATGGGAGACTACCTTCCCTGTATGAGAGCTAAAAAGACCCTAGAGACATAAAAATGGCTACTTCCTCCAACAAAAATATCGTAGAAGGTGGCAATGGTTTTCTTCTAAGTTGGTCTAAAACTTGAACTGAATGTTTGAAACAATGTCAAACTGTACACTACTTGTTTTTTTTTTTTTTTAATGCAACAGCAGTGTGACATGACATGACAAAGTGTGGTGATTTCACAGGGTCACGCTGCAGGTATCAGTGACCTGTTGAAGCTAGTGTGACACGTGCCAGAGGGTCACACAGGTGTTTCATAATAATGGCAGTTTATGCTTCAGTTGCTCATTTAGGTCACTTTAACAAAATGCTCTTGTCAGAGATAAAGATAAATATAAGATAAGAGATAAATTTGAAGTGTGCATAGGGGCGGCTGTGGCTCAGGAGCTAGAGCAGGTCGTCTACTAATCGGAAGGTCAGTGGTTCAATCCCTGGCTCCCCCAGTCTACAAGCAAGATACTGAACCCCGCATTGTCCCCAATGTATTCATCGGAGTGTGTGTGTGTGTGAATGTTAGCTAAGCGCTTAAGTATAGATGAAAGTGCATGTGACTGGGTGAATGTGGCCTGTAGTATAAAGCGCTTTGAGTACTCAAAACTGAGTAGAAAAGCACTATATAAGTAGCAGTCCATTTACCACTGAAGTCTGACACTTAAACAAGGTATGACCACTGTGCAGGTACATTTTCCCAGCATACTGAATTGAATGGAAACAAAAAGGACAGTTTAACAACACATTCAAAAATCATTTAAAGCAATCTTTAAAGTTTAGCTGACTATAACATGCAAAAATATCCATGTGTGCTGTACTCAGGCTGGAAACCTATAACACTTCGTGTATTTGTTTAAAAAAGTCATTCCAGTACAATCAACACAACTGCAGGTTTCAAGATTTCGGCTGAGACGGAAATCAAAAGCAACGACAGCGTAATCAAAGAGTATCTGCTTTTATTAGCCTACAGGCAGTGTTCAGGCTCAGTGTAGTGTTGCCTTCAAAGTGGTGATAAAGAGGTCACAGCAGACACTTCCTCCAAGTTAAAATGCCACCACAGACACTGGTGAGGTCCTTCCTACAGTGATCCTGCACTGGTGTGTGGGCTGCTTGTAAAAAATAGCTTTCCTTACACGAGCTAATCAGTGTTAATATCAATCAATCGAAGCTGTAAATAGGCAAGCGATTAATAAAAGGCAACAAAGAATAAAGATTTGGTGCAATACAAAAAAAGTTCAAGATACGTACTGTTTCTGTGAAATCTGCTGACAGCTGAGTTCATACAGTTCTGTTTTAGTGCACATATGTTCTCCAATTTTTGTATGAAAACACCAGAGCTGAAAAAACCTCCTGTGACATCATTTTTAGTGCACTCTGCAGCATAACACTCCATAAATCCATCTGAACATGAAATGGACTTTTTTTTTAAAGAAACTGCACTTTTCAGGGCTTGAAACAGTCAGAATGAAAGGTCATTAATGTAATTCATGACTGTGAAACAGTCTGCTCTCATTAATGATACAAACCCAGAAACTTTCAAATACATTTCATTATGTGCCCAAAAGAAGAAAGATGTCCATCAGACTCAGAAAGCCCAAAGTCTAACAAACAGAAAGCCAAATGTGTTGAACTCCTCAGCAAAGACCAAGTCAAATTTTGGGAACCTTGGTGGAGAAACGGAGCGCGGCCAAAATATCCAGATGACTTTCTTTCAAATTTCATTTTCAGAGTACTCTTCTAGTTTACTGTAAGATTTTTAAAAAAAAGCAGCAGATTCACAACTGATACCTGAAACAGTCGTCAGTGAGCTGATGACTTCACATTCTTTCATTTTGTTAGGGCACCGTTATGCTTACGAGTGCACTCAAACTTGTCACGCAGGCTTTGATTTTATTCTTTATTTTCAGGAATATAAATTCTGTTTTTCCCCAGTTTTGTCATACATCAGGTGCACACAAATAAGACAGTGAAATTTCATATCATTTTGGCCACAGCCTTCGACACCTTACAGGCTGACACAGTTAAGCAAAGTCCGTATCTGTTTCTGAATAAATGGTTTAGTGGCACATACTTGCAAGTCAAATGTGGTAATATACAGCAGGAGTGTTGGCTGGAAAGAAAGAAATCCATTCATGACAGCATTTTTGTTAAGGGAGGGTAAAGTTCAAAAAAGCAGTATCATGACACAGAAAATAACATCAGGCAGAATACAGAGTGCATACAGAGAACACACTTAAAGAGTGCTGCTGGTGTTGTGTTAATGCTTAAAACCTCACATCCCCTACAACAAGCAATGGCTGTACCGTTCCTTCAGAGCTCAGTTTCATGTAACGTGACCTGTGTACATACGTTTCAGACACTTCACCAGCAGAAATCATGAACATTCGATGACGTAAAATTGAGAACAAGCAGCAACCACCTCAGTGCTGAAGCTACTTCTTGTATGACTTTAAAAAGGGAACCAACCATTGGACTTCCATTCCATTAATCTTTTGCTCTTTGTCTAAGAAAAGCAAACTTTAGACCACTGTTGGGTTGAGATCTCATGGCTTTAATGCAGTATATGCTGTAGTGTGCATGTGCTTGAGTGACAGGCATCTAAAGCTATAGGTCAGCAGTGGTGGTTGCTACTTGCTCTGGTCTTTGATCAAACTCAGATTTTCACACCAGCAAACACATGTACATTCACATTAGCCCCTCTGTCCAACTGAGTGACGCAGCACTGTGCCCTGGAAACAAACTCAATGTCCCAGATTCTACACAATGTACAATACTGATGTTGAATTCAGTTGATATCGATGGCGTTGTGATGACAGTGCAGGAATAACTTCCTGATTTCCAAACGCAGTGTCAGATTTTCCAGTGGCTGACTGTGATTCAGTTCACAGCTGAACGAGGGACAGTGGTTGAATTCAAGCGAGATTACTAGAGCGAGCTTCAGTTCAGGTCAAACTGAACGGGGCCATAAGGCAGAATAAATCTAACCCTCAGATGGAATGAACACAGTCATGTTCATGTAGTCTCAACAGACAGCTTAACAGTTAATGCAGGAGAACGTTCCTTATTTTCTGTGCTGCTCTATTAAGTTTATTACCTTCCTGCTGTGGTTTAAGGGACCCACTGATATTTCTGTGCTTCTGGTCGATGGTCACAGTGAGGCTCGCTCCATAAATGCTGCATCTGTCCCCTGTAATATCTGTTGTTCCTTTTCTTGTGGGGATGACTAAAACAACGAGTGGCCGTGTATTTGGATATTTCAGGATCCAAAATCTTCTCACCAAAAATGCACTGAAGGCAATCAGCAGGTCCCAGACCAAGTGACTGTCTCATGGTGGATCACGAGAACAGCAGTCCCAAAAACAGTAAAATGTAAACAGGAGAAAATCCAACAGAGGCTGTTTTCCTGTTTCACTTCGTTCCCTCAACATTCATGAACTCTGATTCCAATAGTAATAGAGTTGTGATAGCAAACTTTGCAAGGCTACCAGTGTGAACATTCTGGTGACAACAGTAAGATCAACTGAACACAGATGCAGATCTGTAGTGTTGGACATAAAGTGACACGAGTATAATTTCTCTAAAAAATATGCAATGAATGTGCAATATCATTGTTGAGTTCCACTGCAGAGCACACAGTGCAGTCAAACAGTCCCACTGCTGCGATGCCACAGGGCTGGAGGAGGTGTGACACAGCTGGACTGCTGGTGGATGCCTGAACTGTCTGCAAACTCTCACCATCTGTGGAAAAGACACACATTGAATAAACAGCCAGTCTGTGTGTGCATGCTGGCCTCTGGCCTCAGTGCAACTGAATTTTATTTAAAAAAGATCAGATTTAACCCATCAACAATGAACTAAAAAAGAGAAGCGTGTACCAGGGTAGTTCTCCACTTTGTTTTACACTGACCAAAACAAAACTTTGACCTGAGGTCTGTTCAAGAACGCAGGTTTAATGAAAACTTGTTAAACTGAGTGTTCTGCTCCAGAAAAAGAGCTAACTTTGGAAAACTGACTGTGAGGCTAACCTGGTTTTCTTTAACGGCCTCCCCTCAATGTCTTCAGAAACACTGAAATCAAGAATGAATAAGCTTGTTACCCCAAGAACTACTTTCAACATGACTGCTTTTCTGATCAGTGTATCAGTGCAGGACAGACACAACTATATGTGGACATGTGGGATTTCTTCCTACTTCACAGTAGCATCTCGACTTCTTTCTAACACGGAGGCACCTGTTAGGTTGTCAGTCAGTAACCCTGCACTGGATGATTTTTTATTTATTTCTTATTTCAGTGGTGACTGGGACATAAAAACTCCATGTTTAGAATCACCAGTCAATTCTGATAAAAAACCTTTAAGAGATTTTCCCCAAAGGAAGGTTTAAAATGCTTCTTTTACTGCAAGTTATTCATGTAGTACACATACACAAAGTTACACAACATTACAGCTTCATTCAAGGCTCAGTCCAGAGCAGCAACATGATCAGTACCTGCAGCTCATCCCACCAGAGCACTGAACTAATGCCACCAGAAAAATCAATAAATACATTACCTACATTTTTACTACAATAACAGGCAGCATGCCTGCCACCACACAGATGAAACAATCTTTACTGTGCACATGGACGAGCCCAACAACTCGACTGGATCTTACATATTTCCAGGTTCGGCCTTCTTGGAGGCGGGACAGCCGCCTTTGGCATCAGGAATTCTCCTCGAGATTTTTCTTTGAGTGTCGCAGCCATTTCCTGTTTCTGCTCAGACTCAAGAGTTTCTGAAACAGGCGGACAAACTCAGTGCTTTCCCACGTCAAAGTAAATATAAGCTAATGTTGTTCCTCCTTTTCTAATTTCTGCATTTAAGTTTTTCCACCTTGTGGAGGACTTCCTACATGGGGGCAAATATGGTCTCAATAACAAATGTTAAAATGGAAGTCTCACACAAAACAATGTAAGGCACAGTGCATGCAGGGTTTGTGCAAAATTAACACACAGCAACATGTATTTAAATGAACAACACAGGCCTTCATCAGGGCCACTGTCAGCAGCAGCTTGCACACCTGCATTGTGAAGGTAATTCTTCTCTCCTCAATGTCCATCAGTCAATTACAGACTGAACACTATACAACAGACCCAAACACAGCCCTATGCACCTTCAATGTTAAATGACTCCATTATGCCTAAGAACAGAGCAATGGGGTATTTGCTCATATATGAATTCTAAACTGTTTCTACAAGGAAAACACAGCAGAACATCAATGCAACACAAGTCAGTCTGCCTTTCCTTTGCTAGATGAATACATGTTGAATACTTTGTATCCACTTTTACTTCTGACGACAGACTCCACCCTTCTCAGCATGGAGGACACCAGCGCTGCACAGATTTCTTCAGAGATGTTCTGATACTCCTCAGAAACAATTATTTTTACCTGCTCTTTACTGGAGGGGTTCGTGGCGCTCTTTAAAATGCTCCAAAGCTGGACTAACAAATTGGATTCAGGCCACTTTCTCCTTCTTTAGAAACTGTGATTTTGGCAGCGTGCTTTGGATCATCATGCTGAAGATTCCTGGGAGAGATCTTGTCAGATTATTTTGGTATATCCACCGGTGCCATCTATATCTGTCATCTCCCCAGCATGTCATCACACTCCCACCTCCGTGCCTCACTGGAGACTACACATTTATTGCAGTATTCCTGGCCAAACATGCTCAACCCCATCTGACCCCAACAAATGTATCTTGTTCTCATCTGCTCAAAGAATGAGCTCCCAATATTCATCAGGTTTCTTCTCATGTTCTTCAGCAAAGTTTAATCTTGCATTTTTTTTGTTTTTGTTTGTTTTGTTTTGAACTGAATAGCAAGTTTGTTTGTTTTTTTCTTGGATGCCATCCATAGAAGTTGATGTTATGCAATGTCTTCCTCACTCACTGAACAGTCACAGAAAATATGAGAACTTCTCTGCCAGGTCTAAAGCACTTCCCCGTTTATTTTTTCAGAGCTAGATTGTGCAAGTAGCATGACCTCATTTAGGAGGACAGACACTGCATCTCTGATTATGGGTACTTTGGCTTGTTCTACATCTCCTCTTGATTACTGCTGCAGCTGTGTTACTAATGTTTTGGTTGGTTACTGGCGTTCCTTTATCCTTCTCAATGTTTATGAAGTCTCACAATCACATTTTTCACTTCCTCTGGTAATTCTTTTCCATATGGAGCCATGATGCACATATGCAGATAATGCACAGCACAGATGGGCAGGAAGTAGAGCATCCATTAATCATAACGTTGGTGATTCAATTCCCAGCTTCTCCAGTCCCAAACACCAAACTAAGTATCATCGGAGTGAAAAGGGCTATGTGTATACTTTTTAAAAAGCTGCTGTAAATGGCACTTTTCTACTCAGTTCAAGTACTCAAAGTACTTTGTGTGATTGAGGCATGTAGTAGAATCACACACACACAGCGTTTTTATCTATACTTAAGTGCTTTTTAGCTAACATTCACTTGGAGTTCAGTATCTTGCTCAAAGATACTTTGACAAGGGGAGCCAGGGATCGAACCACTAACCTTCCACTTAGGAGACGACCCACTCTATCTCCTGAGCCACAGCCGCTGTCGAAGAGCCAAAAAGACTGCCTCCTTTGTCTTTACCTAACCACTGCTCCTCTACCTCAGTGGAAAATATCACGAGGTCCAGTGAAGAATTCATAACAATAAATAATAAAACTTTATTTGTGCAGAATCTTTGTCTATAAGGACTTTGGAATAAACAGCCACTGTGATCAGAGAATCCCAGCTGACTTCAGCGTGTCACGTTAAAACTACCAAAGACTGACTACAAAAAGTGGCCAATGGCACTTACTGAGGTGTCACAATTTGGAATCATCTAAGTTCTAAGTTGCTTAATAGTCCAATGACCCTATTGGCTGCTGGGGCAGCAGAGGTGGTTAGTTCACTAACTTTTTTTTTCTGTGTAAAATATCTCACCTGTCTTTCCTCCCACAGTCTTCACTGCACCTTTCCCACACACAGCGAGTTTTTCACACCCGGCAGAAAAAAGTTAAGGTGACGATATAAATGCACAGACCCATTAAGCTCTGGTTTAAAAATCAATTCAACAGCCTCCTGTTTTCTCTCATTTGATGATGATGGATCGGTGTAGTCGCTCCACACACACACACATTAACTTCTAAGTGTGCAGTAGTCTGGACATGAACTTGTGTGTGTGCGCCTGTGCGGCACTTGTAACACAGACGAGTGCCGATTATGTGTAGAGAACCAACATGAAAACTATATCAAGACAGATTCAGTTTATTACAAACCTCATAATGATGTTAATTGAATGCATCAATGGAAAAATGAGCCAAAAATCACCTTGATTGGTGTGAACTGTCGCCATTCACTTGGACCATCATCGATCCGTCAGCACAAACCTGCTGCAGGGGTATACTAACTTTTTTTGGAGACCATATTTTCACCCATGCAAGGACGAGATACCTGAGGTATCCAAAGTGCATCTGTTGTACATTCAACCACACACAGAAATTCATTAAAGGGCAGGCCTCTGACAAGATTTCTGATAGCGTCAACTCAGGGCCAAGCAGAAAACCCTCCCAAACAGTATGAAGAAGTACTTCAAAGGATAAATCATGTTTACTTCTACTTGTGTATTCATTACAGTAAACAGACCCTTTTCCTGTTTCAAGTTTGACCACAAATTTTGCCCTTATGCTGCAACTGTGCACAAGATTTTTTTTTTCTTCACTGAAGATGTATTAGCACCATGGAAGGTGCTCATGTGTCTTCACCTGTAATTTACCTGTTGTTACTGTGTACACTGTAATCATACCTGACAAAAATTGACATTATTAGGACAGTAATCATGATGATTAATCAGGACTACGCTTGTGACAAAACTGTTAATTCACAGCTAGCTAATCAAATACCACAAGGAAAAGGAGAGTTTCAACCTTCACAGAGTTGTCTTTCATTCACTGAGCTCTGTTTAGGTCATAACACACGGCCAGGTGTGCATCTCTACACAAAGGATCCGTGGGCCTCCACACATGCACATGAAAGGATAGGACTGTTAACAGCTGCAGTTAAATACAGTACAGTAATACAGACATAAAACATATGCCCTTATCTCTGCTTTCCAGCTAACAGCTGATAGTGGATTTCTCACTGAACACATAATCATTAAAAAAGACCAAAGGTGTCAGGCAAATAAAGTGGTTCCTCCCAGGGGAAGTCTGAGCTTCCAGCTGGTTTCACACCACTCAGAGAATGCCACACTATTTTTTTTACCTGGTAACAGGGCCAAAATAGATCCAGGGTGTCTCTGCTGTGTTTGTGTTGTATGCCAGCCGAAAGAGCAGTTAGTATTTCTCTCCTCTTCTTACTAGAGCCCGACCGATTTATGGGTGGGCAGATATTAACTATTTGCTGATCTATTGGTAACAGCATTTATAACAGCCAATAAATGAAAATTTGAAAAGTAAAGAAAAAGAGACGAGTAAAACGCCCTTCAACCATGTTATGAGTGTTGACCACCAGAGGGCACTCTGCAACTTCTGCAACTCTGTTGGCAACAGGCCACAAACACAACAAGCAGCTGATGAGAGCAGAATCGGCAGAGCGTAAAAAAGTAAATAAATGACTACACGTAACAAATGTTCAGGAAATCTGTTTGTTTCGTGTGTCTGAAAGCAAAATAAAATACAGACCGATATACTGGATTTTAAAATCACCAGGTATCAGTAAAGCTACTTTATGGTGAATAAGCTGCTCCCTTATTCACAAGGGGTCACCACAGTGGGTAGCTCCACATGTTTAATTTGACAGATTTTTTTTTTTTTTTAAAACATTGGACGCCATCCCAAAGGGATCCGTGTCCCCTGCCAGAATCAAACCAGTCATCTTTCACATGTCAGGCAAATGTGTAAACCACTACACTACAGAGCCACTCAGTGTTGGTCTTAAAAATCCTGTACCTGTCGGGCTCTGCTTCTTAGAATATTTGAAGTAGAAGATCTTAAACTGTGTTTAACTGAGCCATCATTAAACCCTGACACCAAAAAACCTTAAATAAATGTTTGTATGACTCTGAAGCCCAGTGTGTTCACCCTTTTTCCCAGAGGCTTTAGATTTATCCAAGCTGGACTCAAAGTCAGTGATTTGATGATAATTTGAGATGTAAACCAACAAACTCTGCTTGAAGCCTGATTGAGCTGAGCCACACTACCTGCTGTGACAAGGCCTCAACTTCAGCTGCTCCAGTTGTTCAGCAGTTTTGCATAATGATGTAATGCTCTTACATCTGTGGATTGGAGGCTTTTAAAATGTGAATTCAGTTTATGCTGACAAAACATAACACTTTAATGCAACATGTGAGAGAAAAAAAATCTGAATCAAGTAACTTTTACAAGTTGGTAAGATGTATTTTAACTGTAACAAGAATAAAGAGGCTCACCTTAAGTTTAATTTGTCTTCACCTTGTCTGAAAAAGACACAGGCTTTTCTTTATGTTCCTTATTGTCTCTCATTTCATCAGTCTCCTTTCTCGTCTGATCATTCTCTTCCTCCACACCAAGGATCACACTCTGTCGAACACTGACAGAGATCACCAATGCCTGAATGATGCCATAGATCAACGCAAACTGGGGGAGATACTCTTGGATCAACCAAAGTAATCCTGCCATACCAACAGTGGAGACAAAAAACATGGCCATACCATGAAACCACAGTCTCAGTGCCCCCTGGACGCCCAACATCTCCAGGACAAGCTTAGCAGGAGGCGACACAGTCCAGAGGAAACCAACAACAAAGAGGTCAAACAGGTGACGGAGGAAGTTGAAGCAGATCTCGTAGTGCTCTGGTACGATTTCCACCTTCCAGCTGTGTGCAAATAGTCGAAAAGGAGACGTCAGCTGAGAGGAAGAAGGGGTGGGGGATGGAGGGGGAGTTCCGTAGTCAGAAAAGTCCGCGTCAGTATCACGTTCCCATGCATCTCTACTCCCACCATCCCGTTTCCTTCGTCTTAGTCCACTCAGTTCTTTTCTTGGCCAAAAATAAGATGTTGGAAGATATGTATTCCACCACCGAGGAGCCTGTGAATCTGCCTCAGTCTCTTGTTTCCCTGCTCCAAGATCTTCGATTTCCATGGGCTGAAGCTTCTCCTGCGCCTCCCAGTACTCCTCTGCTGGACTACTTAGTTCATTTTGACGTCTCCATCCTCCCCAGATCCAAGAGGTCCACCCCTTGAGACCCCAGCCACCACTACCATGCAGCTTTTGGCTCTCAGCTGTCAAACTTTTCGTGTTGTCTGACCTGACACTGCTGCTGCCCCATGAGCGCACCCACCCCCACGCTTTGCCCACCACAGCTGTCATGTTTCCTCACTGAGCTTGCTGGATGAGGATGTGAATTAAAGCGGACAGTTTTCACGTCCTGTTGGGTTAGTTTCTGAGCAGCTTTCTGGGCTTAAGAGAAAAGCATGCACGTGCTGTCAGTTCAGTTGTAAAGTTGAAATACTTGTTCAGGAGGGCTCAGGCCTGGGCGAAGCGACGTCCTCGGGCCATCGACACACCTGCGGGTGTGTCTGAGCACTTCAACAGACAAGGGGCAACTCGCCCCCAACTACAGTGCTCTTAACGAAACCATTTACAGTCCAGGACAATAGTCTACATGTTCTGGTTTTAGCTGGCAACCTGCGAAGCTGCGAGGATGTTTTCAATAATTCAGACGGACTCAGCGTTAGCACAAAACTGGGAAAGCTGGCGAAGGCTTCTGCTCAGTGTTAGCCAACAGTTGGCTTATTGTTTGACCAGCCTACTCAAAGAAAGAAAAACTTTTTCAGAGAATCCCGAAACACACAGAAACTCCACTCCTCATACCTGCAAACAAAACGAAAAGACATTTGTTTACGCATGAAATCCCCTCTCCACTTCAACAACATCAATGCGGTTTAGCTAATATTACACGTCTTAACAGATGTTAGCCGATATACAGGTCATCTGCTACAGAGTAAAGCTGTTTACTAATGTGGTTCATTTTTTTTTTTTTTTTTACTTTGGTGTGAATAATGGCATCTATGATAGTATTGAAGAGCTAAATGCTCACCTTCGCCGCTGTTAGCTGCTTTGACTGTCAGACCGTAGCTAGCAGTCCTCGTTAGCATCAAATAACTTGATAATCAGACCGAGTTGCTCGGCTTCTGGATGCCGCGTCTCAAACGTCCTCTCTTTGGCGTTTGGAGTTGAAACTCCACGTCCAACCAAAGCTAACACACGACACGTACCATTAACTGTACTACTAGCCAACACAAAGGCTCATGTCGACTGAACCATTTACCTCACTCATTACGAGAACAAAGACGACGGACTACCGGGTCGCTTTCAACCTTCAAAATAAAACCACGGTTATTGTGAGCAGGTCACGCTGAGGATCCTGTAGGAACTCTCCTCCTCAGCAAGTTACGCCAAACGAAATACTTTGACGTGTGCAGACCATTTCTCCCAAACGCTACAGGTATATCTCAGCTTTTGGAATAAATTATGAAAATGGTTTCCATCTCAATTGAACACGTAAAAATGACCTTTTAGAGACGTGATCAAACCCACCTCCACCTGCTTTCTGTCCTGATTGTGTTCCTGTAGCGTTTTATTGGGCCCGTCTTCATTCGACACATCAAAATTTAACGCTGGTTCAACATGTGAAACACAGTAGTTTTTTCAGTCACCAATCAATAGTTTCACACATTAAGTAGTGCACGCACTTTTCTTACATAATACATACATTTCATTCGTCCTACAGTGACTTCGCACAGATGTGTAGTTATGCATGTGAAAGAGGTAAACTTTAAAAGCTGCTGACGATAACAGTTACAGCTGTGGGATCAGTGCAGGGGAAAACTAACAATTACACAACTACCACAAAACGGATCCACTGCAATTTATGGATTTATGTCCCAAAGCAGCTCAGTCATTTTACTGTGATCCACCCACTGGGGGGAAAAAAAAAAAAAAAAAAAAAAAAAAAAAAACCCCAACCCACA
>VUQI01001160.1:0-10472 GCA_015106735.1 Paratilapia polleni | reverse complement strand
CACACCTGGGGGGAAAAAAAAAAAAAAAAAAAAAAAAAAGACACTCCTCAGTCCTTTGCAGTCAACATTTATTTTCCTTAAATACAAAGCAGAGAGCAGCTCAAAGAACATTCCACATATTGATGAGGCCAATTCATTTGAACAGCAATAAAAGAAGTGCATCCTCCTGACTTGATGACATTAAGCATCCTTGAAGTTTGGGATCATCACCTCAAGTTAAGCACCTGTCAAAGGACAAAAATTAGTTATAATTCAAGACACCCAAAAGTGCCGGCAAACTCAGTGACAAAGAGCGTAGTGTCTCCAAGTTACGGCACATACACCATATAAGAAACAACTTCTCATCCGGCGAAGTATGAGGCAGGAAGGACCATTTGAATAAGCCACATACTCATACCAACCTGGTCCTTTTGTTGTAGGTGAATGTCATCCAGCTCAGACTGCCACAGTCATGCCTGACAAGATAAAAATGGTGATTTTCATCACAAGTGTTTGGCTTCCATAAATACTAACAGAAGCTGCAGTCTGAGTGTCTCAGTGCGCTGCGAGTAGACTTCAGTTAAGATCAGTAGAACCGAATAACTGCATCATCATCGACCAAACTCAGACAAAACAGCAGCAGAAAAGCAGATTTGGTCACCTGCCCTGAGCCCCATTTTCAATGTGCCCAACTCATCGAGTAGACTGGATGCCGTCATTACACGGGCTTAGCTTTGATGTCTTAATACAGTCCCAGTACAGTCTATTCAAGATCAAGTCCTGTGTATAAAAGTAATTTCAAAAGGGTCAGCTCCAAGATGAATGGCAGCATTGATCTCACAATTTGAACCCCTCAGGTCACCAAGGTGCACCAATGCCCACTTCAAACTGAAAAGTGAACCCATATAATGTGGCTTTACTTACAGACATGGGAAGAGACACCAACTGCGTGTGGACAGCTACAAGACAAAAGAAGGTACCGTTATTACCCAACTTATGCAAATGAACAAGTTCAGGGAGAACACCATGTGTATGGATGTTTCAGCCCATTTACTGCAACCACTTCAAGCTTGTTAGGTGGCTGTAAAACCACTGAGAACTCTTCAATCAGGTCCCAGATGACCGGGTCACTTTTTCCATGCTTCACACACCTCTAACTATTCATCTCACACATTTGAAATACTAGAATAGAAAATGTGTTTTTGTATTTTAGCTAAGACAAAGTTTGGAGACAGCTAATTCAGTGCATACTTTTGTATGGCTACCTTTACGGTCAATATTAAACCAAAGCAATGAAGCACAAGCTTTAAGTGTGTCATCTTTGTTGGACAGAAAAACTACAAAGCACACTTTGAAAAGTGCCCAGCCATGATTTAAGGTCTACATGATGTGCAGTAAATGGATTGCACATACCATCCACTGGTGTGGTTTTGTGGTCAGTGCACTGTGAAAACAACTTCATGCTTTTCTCAGAGACTCTAGTCTATGAAATCATCATTCCACATGAGGCCACAGATCAAGAACTTTTAGATCCCAGGCTTACCCAGAAGAGCCATCTCCAGCTGGAAGACCACACTGCACCACCTGCTGAGTACAAACAACAGGTTCAGGACCAGCTCTGATCATAGCATTGCAAGTTAAAAAGATAGTAATATGCTGTTCAGTGCACTGTGAAAGAGCTTCATTGTTTGTCAGAGACTCTAGTCTTATGACTCATCCTAGCAGCATACTGGTTTTTACAGCACATCAGTGACACTGCATCCTGACACTCACCATCAGCTCATAGATGCAGACTCCATGCACTCACTTTATTCTGTATCCGCTCCGGGCACTGTCCTGAAAAAGCAGAGCAGATAATTTCTATCAGTCAACTTTCTAAATGGTAAACATTAATTTCCTTTAAGTCCATGATCTATCTTCAGGAAGATCAATGTCATAATTCACTATAACAGGAGAACACAGATCTCCACAGTATTTCTGCTCTAGGCTTTATTTTATTTAAAAATAAGAAATAATTAAAGAAAAATTCCACTGTGCTGTGGCAGGCCACTGCACATCACCAGCAAAATTACAACTATTCTTTCTAGTATTAGTGTGTCCTGCAGTCCTTTGGTTGCCTTGTACCAGCTCAAGCCTTTACTAAACTGCTGTACTTCCACATTTCATTACAAATTAAATGGAAAACTCAAATACTAGCATATTCCACTAGCTTTGTGTCAAGTTCCATTAATGCTGCCATAGCAGTTAGTTGGACAATTAAGTATTTTAACACTGTACTAATTCTTACACTTGCATTATTAGTATTTGAATAAAGTGCAAGCAGCTTTATTAGACAGGTTTTTATTCCCAATGCGTTGTGCACAACAAAGGTGCCAGAGAGGTTCAGTAGTTTTTGGCCAGCCTCAGTCAGACTGACAGGAGGACAGTCAGTGCAGAAACAGCAGGACATCATGGCAACAGGCTGATTTCTGTAACGTTCACTGCAGTCAGGTTATGAGGGAGAGAGCAGCTAACATGGGACTACATTAATGAAACAAGGTCAAAATGAACAAAGAAAAACACTGAGCAACGCTATTCAAAGGACTACAGATTAGGCGACTTCCTAATGTAATGACTGTTTTTGTGGGATTACAGGGGATTCTTCATACCCATGTATCAAAATGCTTTGAAATATTCTACAAGCACTACACGGACTATGATTTCCCCCATTCTCAGCATTACATTTATCTCGTTTAAACACACCATTACTGGTGAAAATCTACAGCCAGTGAAACCGGTACCGTCCTGTTGTCGAATACTCACACCACTCAGCCATCCTCAAATGTAGCTCTCCAACAGTCTCTCACACACTCAGTCGGGCTCTGCAGACTCACTTCGGAAACTCTTTCTACTGGAAAGACAACCGAGCTCTGCAACGAGAGCTTCCTGTTGCTCCATGATCGGTGTGCGCAGCACGCCACGTGCTGAGCACCAAAACCGCTGCATGAGCTGCGGCGCGTCCCTGCGGCTCATCACACCACTCTACTCTAAACAGCAAGGACACTTTAACGAACCTTCCCTTCTTAGGTTAATGGTTTAATTTAAGATAAACCCGCACGTCCTCAGTCCCACATCCAGACACTTCAGCAACCCGCAACCAAAGGCTGAGCAAAGCTTCGCCCACAGCTTATATACACTGGTCCTTCACCGCCACCGTACTTTTGGAGTCCTGAATAATGCCTGTTTTGAAGTCAGGTCGAAAATAATAATAAAAAAAACCAAAAACAAAACAAAAAAAACCCCCATATATATATATATATATATATATATATATATATATGTGTGTGTGTGTGTGTGATGGGTGGACTCTGAGCTTTTTGTTTTCTAGAAAATATTTTCAGTTTGTTCTCTCACGTCTTCAAACGAGCTCCGTTTTATAGTACAACAATTTCTAAAGTCAACAATGTGTAAATTCACGCGAGTTTTCTTGTTGAAAGGAGACGGTTTATGACACGGAGCACGTGTAGCTCTCTGCTGCCAGGCTAAAACAGGCCTGTTATACCACAAACGTTCTTTCGTAGTCAAGAATGCAAATTTGACATTAAACACAGCTAAAACGATCTTCACTGTCTCTGATGATGACATACCCAACAGAGTAAGAAGTAAGAAATAAATAGAAAGTTTGTACAATCTTTTGGGAATATTTGTGTATCCTACAGAGCACAGTTTATAGAGTACTCAGATCTCAACCGTGAAACAGAATGAAGTTATTCATTTATTCAGTAACTCAGATTTCCATAGATAAACTGTAAAAGTCTTAATAACAGACTTAACCTTCCTAATTAAAATAACCTGTATAGACTACTGTCTACGCTGTACCGCATATAGACGTAGTTGCAGTGACTCAACCGGTTTAAACTACAAGTCCCAGCTATCATCAGGCCTGCTTTTGGGTGCCAGGTTGCTTTGAGTTAGAAGGAAAAGCTGCATTTCAGGTACCGTGCCTTCTCCGGCTTTTATATCTCGTATCTGGCAACGCGTGCAGGTCCACGCTCACTGCTGTCGTCACTGAGGTCAGGTAGAAGGAGCGAAGATGGCGACCGCCTACGAAAGATACAATTTGTAAGTAGCCTTCATATAGAATAGTTAACTGTTCCTTTCCTCTCAGAGCCTTCCTGTTGCCAACTCCGCTTAAAGCCAGACGCAGTGAGCGAGGTGAAGCAGCAGCTGGAGCTCAGCAGTAGTGTTAGGGTAGGTGACACAGCGGCTGAAGTTTGCTGGCAGGGTCGGCTGGTGGAGCAGGAACCAGCCAAGTTTCACTGCACTCTCATTCATTATGAACAGTATAGCTTGGCGTTACTGTGTAGGGCTGGCAGGAGGTGTTTGTGGCCGTCTGTGAGAGCACTGACGAGCGGACGGGGGCAGAAAGTTCATCCGCCGAGCCGGCACCAAAGGCTCCTTTATGGGTTTGTTGTATTTTCTGGTATCAGGATGCAATGGGAGCTCGTTTCTCTGAAATGCGAGTTGTATATTTCCTCCGCGGACTGAGGCCTCACTCAGGTGTAAGTGGACCAAACACTGAAATGTGGTGACATTTAACGTTAGCTGTGTGGCAGCTGACGGCTTGCCTTGACACACCCTTGTTCATTCAGTTTAAATAAAGTGCGAACTACCCAGCCCGACCTGTCTTTCCTCGCCCTGCAGCGTGACACTGAGGCTGTTCCTCAGCCTTTCCCAACGTTTGCACTGCATGCAGTGAAGCTTACCTCTGTCTGCATGTTACATGAATTACACGTGCCAGGGTTTTTTTTTTGCATATAAAAACGTGGCACGTTAAATGTATGTCGAAAACTGACATCATGAAAATCAAAGGAAGTGTCATTATGAAATAATTATCTAATGAGGGAAAATACCATTAAGAAATTAAAAACAACTTTTGACGCGGGGCATTTGGAAATCAAGATGGAACATTTCACAGTAATGAGGTAAA
Organism: Paratilapia polleni; assembly: GCA_015106735.1. Lineage (NCBI taxonomy): Eukaryota > Metazoa > Chordata > Actinopteri > Cichliformes > Cichlidae > Paratilapia > Paratilapia polleni. Next base: position 5,524 of record VUQI01001160.1, on the reverse strand, counting down.
CGTTAAAGAGGTGTCATTAATTTCATGAATGGTTATTTTCATTCATATATATTACACATGATTACTGTTAATAATGCTCAAGTCTTTATTTAGTATTGGAGACTTTGGGGTCACATAAGTTAAAGGTGCTTCAGTATTTAAAGAAGGTGCTTTGTGTGTGTGTGTGTTGGCAAAAATAGCAGTTGACAGATGACTGATTGTATCAAATGGGAAGAAACAATGCATGCTCTTGACTTTTAGCATTAGTCTTTATCCTGGCTATGATTAAAATCCCTTAAAGTGAGGTAGGAAAGGGTGATTTGAATACCTCTTTATCACATGTGTCAAAAGAGCTGCAACTGCCTCACTCAAACATTGATGTTCCCTCTTTCTACACTGCTTCATTTGAATCATTTGTTGAAGCACAGAAAAGTAAAAGGCCTGATTGGTGGTAAATGGGTCTCAGTCAAGCACAGGCATGTTTAGTGGTGTCTAGATTATAGAAGGGCCAACAATGGAGTGGCTGTGCCACTGGGGCAGCTGACCGTTTCACTACAAGCCTGAGCTCCAAATGTCACTGCAGCTAAACAGGAGGGTGCATATTTCTGCTTGCACCACGTTAAAGCTTTGTGTTACTCATCACACAGCCGGTCCTTTCAACGGTGACAGTAATGAATCCATAAAAAGATGATCTCACTTGGTGTTTATTTTTGATCATTCAAGTTGTTGCTACTTCAATTTTTGTAACTTGGCATTTTGCCTTCATTTATGAATTTGATGGATCGATGTGAGGAAACACAGAGAGGGAGAGAAGATATGAAAGAAGGTCCTTACCTGGAGGTGCATTTAGGAATACTGTGCATGGTATGCACCTCAGACCAACTGACAGCAGCACACAAAGCTAGCAGAGATTCAGACTGCATTCACATGTTCCAAAAATAATAGACCTGTTATCCCTGACCAGCAGAAGGTGTTTTGAAAGCTCCTTCACTGTGTGGGGTTGGAACATGCACCCTGGAGTTAAACAGTAGTCTGTCTATATTTTCTGTATTTTCCACCACGATAAACATGTTCACCACAGCTCTGAGTCCCAGGCTGTGACCTGATCACACAGATTACTGTGTGTGTGTGTCAGTCATTGTGCGTCATTGTGCCTTATGTTTTGGGCGTAGTGAAGGCGTAGTTCTCAGGACTGCAGATTAAACATGTCCCAGCTTGAGTGCTACACTTGCCTGTTGTTTAAAGTCCACGGGACCTTTTTTTTTTGTCCTGATGTTTCCAGTCTATCTCCGTCTCTCCTCCGACTGTCAAATTCCTCAAAGTTCCTCAGAGAGATTAATTACAAAGCACATCTCTACTTATGGAAGCATTAAGCAGCATTTTGTTAAATGTGTAATAACCATGGGCATGCTCTGCTTAAACAAAGACTGACCTGTTCTCTCAGGGTTCTCCTCATAAATTAAGATTCGAGTGAAGAATTAAAATTTGACCTTCTTGCTATGAGAAAAGTTGCAGACCCTCAGAGTACACGGGGGTGGGTCAAAATGTGGCGCTGCTTAAGCCGCCTTATTTTCTCCAGTATAAGGTGATATAAAAACCACCAATATATAAACCACCCCATTTATTTTTGACCTTATTACTATGAGAAAAGTCTCATAGTAAGAAGGTCAACTTTTGCACAGCTTCATTAGATATACTAAAGGTATTGTACAAAAAAATGAGCTGATTCTGAGGGGGTCAGATGGGAGGCACTCAGTGTTTCACATGAGGTAAAAGGCCACCAGCAAAGGAACTATATGTTATTTTTATTGTGAACATGGCAGGAAACAGTTAATGAAAGGACAGAGTATTTTCAGGGCAGAGGTGAGTACTGTTTGCATTTATCAAGACAGTAGGTAAACTTGAAAGTTTGCATTGACAACCAGGAGATTCAGCAGCAAATTATTAATTAATCATTAATAGGAACTGATAACAAAGCAGACCAGTTTCCTGCGACAGTTTCAGTAAAAAGTTAGTGAAGTCTTTGGAATTCTGCGTTGATTACTCAGAAAATGTTGTCTGTGAGCTTCATTTGTGTTTCATTTACAGGCAAAACTGATCGGACTAATTTACTAACAGGAGCAGTCACTTTTCATGGCTTTAACATGACTTTACTCTGAGTAATTCCTCTCAGTGCAGGCTGGCAAAATGAAGTAAACCTATGTGCTTATTACCTGCTGCTTACCTGGAGTCAGCTGTTAAAATCAAAGGTGAGACTGCAGAGGTGCCGGGCCATGCAAAGTCTAGGCACTGACAGTCTGCACTTAAGAATTGCATAAAAGCCTAAATTTTCTAAATTTACAGTATTCACTAAGATATTTCTTAATACACGGTGTGATATCAATATTTAATTTTAGATATTTGTTATCAGTACTGGTGTTTCTTACCAGCCGTACTTCAGAGCTGCCACAGTGATGTCCTGCTCCTTGTATCATGTTACCTTTTTGTAACAGTTGAGCTTTTGTTTAGGAGCAGGATGGCTGCATCTTATCTTACTCAGCCAACATGTTTGTGATCATTCAGTTTATGAAATGTGAGAAACTGTCCATCACAGTTGTTCTGTTGTATTCCACCAACATTTCAGAAGGCAGAAATCTTGTGTTTACGATGACGTCTGACAAAGCAAAGCAGCAAATCTTTGACTTGTAAGGGAAGGAGAATGGTTATTGGGTGTTTCACAGGGAATTGATTGTAGAATTAGCTGAATAGTTAATTGGATCATCAGTAATGATTCATTCCAGTCAACTAATTGACATTATTTGGTGCAGTTGACTGAGCACTTCCTGGCTGTAATTTTAGCTCTGAACGAAAAAGTCACCTTTTCTCCCGTTTTTCTTTCCCAGGCACACAACCCCTGAGAAGTTCTTCATCGAGGCCTGCGATGATGGTGCCGATGCTGTACTGGCAATCGACAGGGTCTCAAATGAGATGACCCTCACAGGTAGAATGTGTTTGAAAGCTGAAGCGCTGTGCATCACTTACGATCCAAAGACCAAACGGTTGAAGCTGTTGTTGAGACACACGTTACCTGTGACATGTATTTAGCTAATCATGTCTAAGCGTTTATTTTTTTACATTCTCAGACTACATCAGAACAAAAATCTAGATGGTCTTACACATAACATACAAAAAATGTTTACACAATTTAAAAAGGGTTTCAGCCTGCATTTCTGTATTTCAGCATACAGTAAATATATGAATATAAGAAGTGTAGGTGGACCGCTCTGGGCCTTACTGCTCTGTACGGAGTGTAAAACCAAACAAAGACAGGTGCTGGAGGGTAATCTTTAACAGAGCTGGACTCTGCAAAGATGGGCAAAATGCCTACACTACAACTGCTGTCCAAGCTAAACTTTCCTCAATCATGTCTCTCCTTCTGAGCCTGTCTTTGGATGAATAAGATAAATCTGCTGGTAATGTTGCATTAGTTATTAGTAATTAGTTATTAGTAATACATTGTCCCCAATCACTACAAAATGTGGGTTAGCCATGTTTTGTCAGGTCTTTCTTGCAAAGGAGGCCTTGGTCTCACTGAGATTTCCTAAGTAGCATTTCTTGAAATATAAGGCAGCCATATTTGGAGCTGGGTCTCCAGCCTGTCGAGGAAATAGCTGACATGAATAAAGACTGGCCCCCAAACATAGGCACGAGGAAACAAACAAGGCTGGAAAAACTCCAGGTGCCTCTGAAGACAGTTACTGTTCCTGTCAGCCAACTCTTCAGGCCTCCTCTGAAAGCAGAGCACTGCTGTGATCTGTTGTTATACAGCTGTTAAGAAATAGAGTTTCTGTCCACTGAAAAAAATAGATGGCTTTGAATTTGAAAGTGTCATGGTCCAAAATCTCCCACTGACATTTAGTTCAGTTGATATCTGGTGACTGGTAAGTTATCACTTGCCACAGAATATGATTCACACCTTTTTCCATACTCATCAAACCATTTGGGGACCTCCCGTGCCTTACAAATGTGGCACTGTCATCCTGACCATCATCATCAATGCTTAGAAATGCTTTATCATAGGATGGAAGTGATTGCACTGAACAACTTAGTTTTGATTTGGTGTGACCTTTACTTTAAGGGGACAGGTGGACCCAAATTATGCTTACAGAAAGGTGGGGGTCAAAGGTTCAGGCCTGTAGCATCTCTAAATGCAGCCACCCAATTGTCAAAAATGTGGTAAAGAGCAGTCCCTGTGCTTGCATCACTGCACTCTCACATGTACATTGATCTTTGTAATGAGGAGCTTCTGCACTACAGGCCGACTGTAATATCCATCTGTGTGTAACTGTGGAAAGACTGTTCCTGCTGCCACAGTCTGATAAGGTCCTGTGTTGACATTATCACTCACTTGATACAGAGTTTTGTCTTAAATATCACCCTACTACACAAGCATCATTGCAGTGAAATGGGTTGCTGTCAACCAGTGTCCAACCCAGTTTAACGATGCCATAGATGACATGGATCTAGATGCAGATGCCATTCTGCTTTATACTGAATCTTCTGCCATCAGTGCCTTAACACTGCACCCTTTCAAAGTCACTATGAGGTTTTTCTCTTCATTAAAATCACAATCAGCTGGGCGTCCTCAGCATGTTTATACAGTGGATGAAATAATTATTTCATCCCCTGCTGAATTTGTAAGTTTGCTCACTTAAAAAGAAATGAACAGTCTCTAATTTTTATGGTAGTTTCGTTTTATTGGAGAGAGACAGAATATCAACCAAAAAATCCAGAAAAAACACATTTCATAAAAGATATAAATTGATTTGCATGTCATTGAGTCAAATAAGTATTTGATCCCCTACAACCCAGCCAGAATCCTGGCTCCCACAGATTGGCTGTGTCAATCAATCAATTACAGATACTCCTGATCTCAACTCGCTATGTGTATAAAGCACACCTGTCCACAGAATCAATTTATTCCATTCCAACCACCACCGTGGGCAGGACCAAAGAGCTGTCAAAGGACGTCAGGGACAAGATTGTAGACCCGCACAAGGCTGGAATGGGCTACAAGACCATCAGAAAGAAGCTTGGTGAGAAGGTGACAACTGTTGGGGCAATTATTCAGAAATGGAAGAAATATAAAATGATCACTCAAAATCAATCGCCCTCAGTCTGGAGCTCCATGTAAGATCTTGCCTCATGGGGTGAGGATGATCATGAGAAAGGTGAGGGATCAGCCCAAAACTACACAGGAGGAGCTTGTTAATGATCTGAAGGCAGTTGGGACCACAGTCACCAAGAACACCATTGGTAACACATGACGCTATAATGGATTGAAATCTTGCAGCGCCCACAAGGTCCCCCTGCTCAAGAAGGTACATGTACAGGCCCGTCTTAAGTTTGTCAATGAACATCTAAATGATTCAGAGAAGGCTTGGGAGAAAGTGCTGTGGTCAGATGAAGGCAAAATCGAGCTCTTTGGCATCAACTCAACCCGCCGTGTTTGGAGGAAGAGAAATGCTGAGTAGGACCCAAAGAACACCATCCCCACAGTCAAGCA
>VUQI01001157.1:0-16023 GCA_015106735.1 Paratilapia polleni | reverse complement strand
CCCCCACCCCCCTACACCCCCTCCGGAAATCTGTCTGAATCCATTGCGAGTTATAATCAGACGGCGAATCACGGGATCCCGTGCAGCCCACGATGCCGACGCGCGCTGTGCAAAGCGCACACGGAGTCCGGCGGTGCCTGGGATTGGGTGGAGGGAGTGGTGGCTGCGGACGGAGTCACAGGATTGGTAGAGTTCAGCGCCAAAGTTGTTGACTAATAACTGAGCAGCTCCTCTCCATCCTTCTCGGCGCGGAGCTGTCCAGGGCAAGTGGTGCTGAAACTCCCAGTCTCCGACACGCCGTCGGAATAATTTCATACTTTCTACGCTTTCGCTGATCTCCCTCATCCTTTGAAAGTTAGAAGCTCTCGTCTAACCCTTGAAGACGTCTCGTTTAAACGACACTTGGCTAATATCTGTCCATCATCAACGCTCTGTACAGGAGCGCATTGCAACTTCAACTTCTTAACCGATCAAGCAGAGGGCTCTCCGAAGCGCAGCCATGGCGTTCATGGTAAAACACATGGTGGGGGGACAGCTGAAGAACCTGACAGGCGGACTGACGGAGGAGAAAACTGAAGGGGAGAAATCAGACGCCGCCGCACAGGGGATGACTCAAGAGGAATTTGAACAATATCAGCAACAGTTAGAGGAGGAAAAGTAAGCCAATGATTGAAGTTTGTGATTGTAAAGTTTTAATGAAAAAAAAACGACAGTATTTGTCAGGAAAAAAGCGTTGGAAACGTGGCATGTTTAAACAATGTGTTTTTGTGTGTAAATAGCAGAAAGCCCCCAGTGCGCCGCGCGGTTTTTTATGCATCAGTGCAATAATATGAGCACTCCACGCACAGCTGCTCCTCTCGCCCAGGGAGCTCTCTGTCTCTTAGCTTCGGCAAAATGTGTAGCGCCGTCTTTAATTTGGGATTCCTGGAATCATTCTTCCACGGAAATGTCTACAGGGATTCGTGCCTGTGGCGAAAAATGTTCCTAATGCTGTTCGTGCGGCAGAATAATGAAGCAGACTGTGTGGTAAATAAAAGTGGTGATTATTAGAGGGCAAACAACCAACACTAATACCAATTAGTTTCGGCTTTTAACCGACTTTCATCGTCCTCATTATAATCATACAGAAGTAACTACTCAAAATGATTGTGGTTTAAAACGGGGTGATGCCTGAAAATATGTCAAATGTTACCTTCTACTCCAGTTGTTTTATTTAAAGTTGTTATTCGATAGATTTTTTTTTTCGTTTTCATCAGTTAAGCCTTCCCTCTGTATCTCACCTGCCAAAGTTAATTCTTCACATGTTAGTTATTATATTTATCATGGACTTCAATTTCTTAGCGCACTAGAGGAGAATATAATGCAACAAGGTCATTTGGCAAACAGAGTTCACCCAGGAGACACTAACTCACTATTGATTAGCATGATCCTTCCCTCAGAGCAAAAATCCACATCAAATATTAGATGTTCACTCAACTGGTCATATAATAAGTTGCTATAAATAATTTAGGGTAAGGATTCAGATCTGATTTTTACTGGAAAAAACATAGATTTTAATGCTATCTGTCTAACAGTTTGTTTGACACCCAAACAGCACTGCATAGTCGGTCGTCTTATAAGGAGAAAATTATCCAAATGTGTCATCCCCATCATCAACTAACACATTTCATAAACACTTCCATCCAAAGTGTTTCACAGTACCATGTGCAGATATTTTCAAAATGAGTGGGAGGTGAAGTCCTAACTCTAGCAGTATTAACACTCCGCTCAGCCCACTGAGCTCTATAGGAGGCATGACGAGATGCTTAATGCTCTTCCGTCATAATGTGACCTTCATTGGAAGTGAGTTATTAGTCAGAGGTGCTAAACATGAGCATAGATCACTGAAAAGCCCATTCTGCTCAGAATAAGGCAGAATATGGTTGTGGGGGTGGGTTGGTCATACTGACATGTCACATACACACATTTTATTACCCTCAACACTCAGGCCACAGAGACAACCCTGGTCATCTGATGCCCTTGAGAGGGAAAGGCACAAAGCTCTGCTCATTGGCTGCAAGTGAGCACCACATGGCCCCTTGATGTTTGGCCTCCTCACGTTGATACGAAGTGAACTCAGGCTCACATGGACGCCTCCATGAAGGCTGCAACGCCACATAAAACGACCTTCCACTGACACATTGGGTACAAACACTTTGTGAACCATGCCCCTGGTCCTGGAGTGTCCCCTTGCTTTTAGATGATGATGCCTCTGTTGATCTGATCCTTTTAGGCGTGCAATGCAGCCTCTTTCACTGTAGCTTTGCTTTGATTAAAATCATCAACGGTGTTTGTATTGCTTTTTGTTCCTGTAATCATGCAATGTTTGGCCTCAGGCTGTACACACAAAATTCTAAAGGATTATATCTGTTGACTCATAATGTCAGAGGCATTTCAGCTAATTTAGCAATTGATCAGGGACAATTATGAATTACAGTGAAGCCATAAATATCCAGTGACATTGAGTGGAAAATGCAGTGCCAGGAGCCTACTGCCTGCCCTCTGCTGGAGGCCTCACATACTGTTTGCTGGATTACAAGAGTTTTAAGAGACAAATGAAAGCAGGATAACAGATTAATATTTGACATATCCCAACGTTCCATTTTTTTAAATGTCTATTTTAAAAATCTCAGTACTTCCCATGTGTTGGATTTAACTACCCGTATTGCAGAGTAGCTCACTCTTTTCAGGGTTTCCTTTTCAGACTTTGGGTATTTAACATGAATGCAGTTAATCAGGCAGACCACACTGTACAGCTTAAGTCACTAAGTACGGGACAGATTGACAGGCATGTGAGTGTGCATCTTGTAGTCCACAACCCAAAAAGACCGAAATCCCTCAGAGGAGTGTCGGGCGGTCAGGATGCGGCATCTGGGCTTCATAAGCATAAGCATAACATGTCTTGCTTTTTCTCCCCACGGCAACACTGCTGCTGCTCCACCTTCTGTTAGCTGTATGCCCTGTAGTTAGAGTTAGGAGGACATGGGGTAATGCTAGGCTCCAAGGCCTCCATGGTCCAGATTCAGCAGAAGCCTTATGTTGCTTTTACCTTTGAGATGCAACTGCATGTGATAATGGAGAAATCTGATGTTCTTCCACAGATTTTGTAAGAGTTGTTTGTTTGTAATATTTAGGGGGGTGGGGGGTACCCGCTTTAAATGATTGGATCTTGGAGGTAACATCTGTATTTCAAAACTTCCTTTAAGTAAAAGTGCATATTAAAAAAATGCACTTTTACCTTTAGTTGGAAGCTAAACTTAAGTTTCACTGATCAGGAACACTTGTCCAAGCCTTCCAAAAATATTTTGCCTCCTCTCTTGCAGAAAAGAACGAGAAGCTCATTATGCCCAGAAGAAAGCTGAGAGAGCCACAATTAGAACTCATTTCCGGGAAAAGTACAGACTACCAAAGGTAAATGAATCGAAATTTTCAAATAATCCAAAGAAAGTAAAGATAATCCTTCCCTTGATAATCCATCCCTTGACTAGGCAATCATAATCATAATCATTGCTGAGCTATGCTCTGCTTTATGGCACATTTCAGTGTTATTGCTTTACTATTTCTGTGATGTAAGGTGACCTTGAGCACCATTAAATAGAATGCATTATTACTATTTATTATTATTTAACTGAAAAATAGAATCAGTACCTTTCATCATATGTTCATCTATTCTCCAAGCTATTGAAGAACTATCCTTTTTTCTTTACTGTCCTGTTGGATGGGGCTATATGTCAAATATATATCTATTTGTCCACGTGTGTCCACCTCAGAATGAGGTAGATGAGACCCAGATCCAACAGGCGGGAGAAGATGTGGTATTACCCACAGAGCTTGCCAAGATGATTGCTGAGGACAACCAGGAAGAAGCACACAAGCAGTCAGTGCTGGGCCAGCTGTCCAACATCCAGAACGTGGACATCGACCAGCTGAAAGACAAAGCCCAGGCCACACTGGAAGACCTCAAAAAGCAGACGGAGAATTGCAGTCTGATGTGATCTGTCCAACTCCGAGCCCCAGGATTAGTTTTTCTTGTACAAATATTTTTCAGAGGCAGAGCAACTCTGGGGGTAGACATGTTCTCATTGCTGTAGTGGAATGTCAGTTGGCAGAGCCACATATCAACAGTTTTTCTGGCCGTGCAAACTTAAACAGAAGCCTTATAGTATGGTATCTTGGCCACATCTTACTAACCTACCATATAATTCTAACCACAATGGCATCTATTTGAGATAGCTTAATTTTCTTGCCTCCTGACCACCCAATATCTTAAAGGTCATGAATGTCATTCATATTTTTAAACAAATTGCCAATTAGCCAAAAATGTGGTTCTTCTCACTGAGATTTAACCAATTAAAATATCTCTGCCCTTAAAGCAACTCCTCCTCTGAGAAAGGTTTACCCAGTGTATTAAATCCTTTACTCCCTCCACTCCCTATAACCTCCCCAGCTCTCTGTACCTCACGTGACCTGTGGTAACACAATATGATTCCGCAGCAGAGGTCGCAGGTGTGTGTGCAGGTTTCTATTGCTTCCAAACACACGGCAACTGATTTCAGTGATGAACACATGCACTTTCAATAAGAGGCTCACTGAGATCAGCTGCTTCGTTGGAATGAAAGCACACATAAACGAGGCTGACACGATTCATGGGTTATGTTAAATTTGGGGAAATTATTCTCAGTCAAATAAAATAAAAGATCTCTTTATGGGGTTGTTTTATATTTCATGTACAAAAGCACAACATGGTAGAAATGGGCTGATCTTGGTCAAAAGTAGCTTGCTAATGTTGCTGCATTAATTTTAGTTTTAATCTTTTCCTAGACATATCATTTAGACTTTTCTGTACTTCAGTGTGCCTTGGATGTCCCTACAAGGTTGTCTTCTTTTGAGCTCCAAAATCTAAAAGCTACTTTTTACAAAGACAGTTGTTTATTTCTGCAGAAGATTTCTTCTTTTTTTTTTTTTTTTTTGCTTAATTAAAAAGCTACAAATAGTTAGCCAGCAGGCACAGATGATCTCTTACTGAAGGTCAAGATAGGTTTGCTGCATTTTGTAGGTTGTACTTTCAGTGACTGTGTTACCAAATTTTTCCCATATCAACTATATTGGAAGTATATCTGCACATATGCTGCATTTGTAGGTTTGTAGAACAAAAGCTGCTCAGTTAGGAGAAATGTAAATGCTTTACAAGTTGTATGCCAAAGCCTGTGTTGATAACACTCTGACCAACATAAAGGAAAAGGCACAAATATATCAAAATGTGTAACTGCAGTGTGTGTATAAATCCAACTACGGAGTTCGCATACAAATATTTATGTTCTGTAAGATGTACAGGTATATACTGTTTGCCTATACTGTCAACAGCGAGTCATTCTGTTTTCATCCACTCATCGGGTCTTGTAGTGTTGTCGACCGTCAGGTGACCTTTGACCTGTCCTCGATCTCATTGACCCCTGCGTCTCAGTAGTGCTGTTTCGTGCTGGTGGATTTCTTGTTGTTTAGCCGAAGTAATGCGTCAAGTGGTGTCTTTGTAAAAAAACAAAACAAAAAAGAACCTCGTCCCGTAGCCGGGAGTGCTCATCATAGTGTTACAGAGCACTCAGTCAGTGTGGGCCTACTGCGGTATTGTCGATTTGTAGCCAAGCTTAAGTGAAGGTATGGGTGATTTAAGGGAGGATGCCGTTGGTGTTGTGTCACATTCATATACGTTACATTCTGCCAGTGTTCGGTTTATGTAGCAGTGGTGCTGAGGGTCTCACATCCATCCCCAATTTGATTCCTTTTATGATTCTATTGCCAAAATGTTTTTTTTCCCCCCTCTGGGTTATTTATGATTTAATTTCTTTAAGTTTAAACTGTGGCCAAAAAAGATTTTGTCAATTTATTCTATGAGTTGTAATTTCCTCACTGTAGGTGCCACACTACTGCTGAATGACAACTGAGGCAACATTTCTTCAGTACAGTGGTTATTGTCATGTGTTAGATGAAAAATATATTCAGAATATTTCAATAATATGAAGCAGAGGAAAAGTTGCAATAAGTCCTTTTATAAATAGAGCTACTAGAATATGTCATGTTTGATCATGAGACAATATTCATGGGTGGAAATGAAGCCATAAAGCAAAACTCTTTGCTTTTTATGAGTGTTTGTGACTTGAAATAATAATAAAATAACACAATAATAATAATAATAACAGTATACAAATATATATGATTTCTGTGGTGTCATCCTGTGGAACAGATTTTTTCAGGAAATGGCTGCCATGACATGCAGTTTCTTCTTTGGTGGTTTCTTTGTTTCACTGTATCTATGTCACTTCTGATTTCTGAGTTTTAACTGCAATAAATTGATTTTTATTATAATTTAATTCCTTTCTATTCGGTGTGATTTTAAGCAATTTAATGTTTTATTTTGTCATTTGTGTATGTTCTTAAATGTGCAGCAGCTTGAACACCAGGGGGAGATAAAAACACACTCACCACTACAGAATTAGCCATGAGGGAGGCTGCAGGGTGGATGGTGACTGACAAGTCAAAGCTGGGCTGTATTAACCAGTACTGGTGTTAAAAGTAATATTAAAGGATGTAAACAATATAATGTAGTATTTCAAATTAATAAAAAAAATTATATCTGGTAACACTGTGCTGACAGAATGAGTGAAGTAAACCACACATGAAGGGGGGACAATTTAAAGGAAAAGCGTGAATGAATAAGTGGATAAATACAATGAATGCATACACTTCCACACAGGTGCACAGCACACAGGGGATGTATTTTAGCTGAGAAATGATGCTCTATATGAATGCAAGCATAACACTGAAATAGGGGCTGTTGTCAGAGCACTTAAGTCAGGAGCTTCAGTCAAAGAAAGTCTGCTCAACTGGATGGTGTTTCAATAGGAACAGTGTCTACTGAAAAGTGACATATCCATTCATATCTATGAGAAGCACAGCAAGTATTCGATGACTCATTGTGAATAGTAAGTATGATGAGTAGGGGAAAATGGAAGAGCAACTCTTCCTCACGTGACTGAGAATGTCACTGTAATCAGACTGCGTCAGCAAGAACAGCCTGTTGACAGATACGTGGAAGGAGAATGAGGGTATAAACTCATCAGAGAGTTCAGAGGTGCAAAAACTTCAAAGGCAGAGGAAAAAATATACAGTCAAATGGGGTATCCTTCATATTCTAAAAAGTGGGTGAGTGCATGCTGTGCACCTGGCAGCTCCCACAGTCAGGCGATCTGGTGGCTCTGTTATGCTGTGGGGGACATTTTAATGGCATGGTTTGGGTTTATATTGTCCCCTTAGAAGGAAGGGTCACTGGAAATCAATAAAAAAGGTGCTCTTATCCTGTGGTGAAATGTTCTATACTGATGAAAGTGCTGTCTTCTAGAATGAAAATGCCCCCTATCCATAGGGCATGAGAAGTCACTGGATGGTTTAATGGGCACAAAAATGATGTGAATCATATGCTATGGACTTTGTAGTCACCAGATTGCAACCCTGTGAACACCTATGGAAGATTTTGGACTGACATGTTAGACAGCTCTCTCTACCACCATCATCAAAACACCAAATAAGGAGAAAATATTTTGGATAAATTGCATTTCATCCATAGCTCTGTGACAGACTGGCAATCTATCCAGAGTGTACCCTGTGGATGGATGGATGGATGGATGATGAAGGGACTGTATCACATGATTTAAATGAAATTTGTGGTGATATTAGAAGCAGTCATTTGTGGTGAGGTATTGGACAGAATACCATAGGGTTTCTATTATTTTTTTCACTTCCTGCATTGTACTAAATACTAAATATGAACATAATATATTGTAATTCAGTAACACTTTAGAATTACCATCATAAATAATAGTGAACTGATAGTCAATTCAACTTTAATGGATAGTTATTTTACTGTTAAAAAATAATGAAATTGTAATTAATAATGTTTACTAATCATTAGTACTATTAGAAGTTATTATCATTTATACCCTTAGATTATGTAATATAATTGAATTATATTGTATTATATATTTTATCAAGGCTGATAAAAGTCATTTTTCATTATATTGACACATAAAACACATAAAACTTTTCCATACTATATTATATATTTGTTAATGATTACAAGATATTATTGTTGTTTTGTAAATAAGGTTTCATTACTCATCGGTGAGCTCATCCTTATTCCCAGGATGTGAAATACTGCCGTTGCAGCAGGAAGTGTTGAAATCGTCAAACAAAAACTTAAAACCTACATCTTCAGCCTGGCTTTTGATTAAATATGCTTTAAAGACATTACTTACTTTATTTTTGATGTATCTCATTGTGTCTAAGTTATAGTTTTATTTTATTTTATTTTAATGTTTTAATGTTTATTTTTCACTGATTAGAGCTTACCACTTCTGAGGCACTTTGAACTGCAGTGATCTGCATGAAAGGTGCTATACAAATAACGTTTACCTGGTTGACTGATCTCAGAGCTACACACTAGGTGTCTTTTAGTAATGCTCTGATGATGCACGTGTTTCCCCTACAATGTGTGTTCTTTCCCTGAACCTAATCACGTGTTTTTAGTGCATAAACCCAATAAAACAGGAAATGATAACAAGTGAGAAAAACAAAACAAAAAAAAAACAGTAAGTGAAACACAAACTGAAGTCTCCAGGTGGTGGTCTTGTGACCCCCTAACCCCACCTGCCTAATTAAACTCTCTTTAAATTATAACTGTCAGTCACAACTTCATAAATGCCATCCAAATAATGTTTATAGATTCCCTACAAAGTATTTATCAAATATTTAAAAGGTTTTATAAGCATCAGCTGCAGTTTTACACTAACCTTTCAGATACTGTTAATAGATGGCTTACAAACCAATTATTAAACATTATCATTTCACTGTTTGTTAACACAAAAAAAACTATAATATATTATACTATACATAAACTAAAGTTTAATTAACCATTAATTTACCATTTATCAAAAATGTTTATTATAAAGTGGTACTTGCAGTTCTAATGCGGACTCTGTCCATGTTCAAGACAGAACTGTAATATTTACCAGCAGGTTATCAGTCCTTTTGTATTCTTGCAGATTTCAAGTTGGGCATCCATCTGCTTTGTGGGGTTTGTGCAAAACTGGCACAGCCTCAGTGGGGGCAGACCTGCAGCTAGTTTGCACAAAAAAAAAAAAAAAAAAATTACGTTAGTTACCATTTCAATGGAAGGAAATCCTGGACTATTGGTAGTTCTCAAGTGTGCTGTGAAAGGGAATAGCTGTAAAATATATTGATGCTGAACCCCTCTCTATTGATAGGCTGCAGTGCGTGAACAATCTTCAGCCTGAAAAGACACTGGGCCACTGCATGGCCAATCTGACACAATTAGGGTGAAACGGGCCAGAAAATACTATTCTCTCCCATTCTCTTATATCAATCAGGGCTTAAAAACTCAGCAGAATGAGGGGAGGAGGGAGGGAGAGGGTACACAGCGACAATTAGCGAGAACCTAAGTGAAAACCCTCATCGGTGAGGAAGCCATCACTGAGGTTTGTCCCTGCTCTGGCGGAATAGATTTGTTTTTCTTCGCTGAAAATTGGAGCAGTGAAGTTGCAGATGTGAGCTTCTTGCAAAGGAATGCATTTTGCAAGCTCCCCCTGACTGCCTCCCCCTTTCACTTGTGTTTTGCTACAGGAGGACCACACAGATCCTGGGTTTCATACAAGGAAAATTATAAACAGTTTCATCCAGCCTATCTCGTCATATACTGAGAGGATTTGTGCGCAGAGCTGTGCTGCTGTAGGCCTGGAAATGGGTCCCACGGCTGACTCCTCAATGACGACCAATCGGTGGGCAGGGTTGTAAATGAGGGAAGGGAAGGGAAAGGGGCGACTTTTTCTTTCTTTTTTTTCGACAGGAGGAGGGGTGTTGTGGGGAAATGCTCGGCGGACCGTGAAGCGTAACAGCCAGAAGAAGGACAAAGACGCACATAGCGGGACAAAATGCGACTGAGAGAAACCTCTCCCAACTAAAAAAAAGGAAAAACGTCGGAATGCGTGGATGAATGTTAAAAGTAGTAGCGTTGGGAAGAGTCTAAATTAGCAATGGTAAGAGAGATGAGTTCAAGTGTAGGATCTGAGTTGTGTACATTAACTGTAGTTAGACTGCGTGGTAACTTTAGATAGCCCTATGGCGCGTTTCAGTGCCCACCTCAGATTTGCACCGGTGATGCGGATACCGACTGCAGTTTGGAGTTTGGATTTCTCGTTTTTGAACGGACATGCTTCGCGGAATGACTTTTCTGTTTTTTGCAACCACGCGTGGTGAATTCCCTGAGTCAGATCCTGACATCTACTATTGCAAATCTCACCGGGAGGAGCCAAACTCAACTAAGGTGCAAAAGTTAGAGGAGAATTTCTGAAAGAGCTGAGCTGGTAACAGGTTGTTTGTTGCGAAAACTCCCGCGTGAAAAAGAAAACTTTTATGAACTTTAATCTTAAGGTTTCTGTGCCTGAGTTGTTCTGATCCTAATGTGCTGGTGGAGAAAGTGCACGTCATTGAACTACAACTCCATCCAAGCATGAAATGTTGGTGCAGCGCCCTGGCACTTCTCCCATGGGTGCTGGTGGCTTTAGATGCACAGCTAATATGCTGGCAGGCGCTTCTTCGGTGCCACGACGAGCCAGAGTGTGAACTTGCATACAATCAGTACTTAGCAGCATGTGAAGGTAACCTCAGAGGAACTAGGAGGCAATGCCCTAGTCACTGCATTAGCGCGCTCATAAGGCTGAATCACACCCGCAGCGGGCCAGACCTGGAGACCTGCGATTGTGCTCAGGACCTGGACTGCCTCAGTGCCAAGCGAGCCATAGAGCCGTGTCTGCCCCGCAGACACCCGAGCGACGCCGGAGGTATAGGGTGCATGGAGGCCCGGCAGCGCTGCGAGGAAGACAGCAACTGCCACACCTCCCTCACGGCCTACTTGTCATACTGCGGGCAGCTGTTCAATGGCCGGAAGTGCTCCTCCAAGTGTAAAGCCACCATTCAGCAGATGCTGTTCATCCCAAACGGCATGCTGCTGAACCGCTGTATTTGTGATGGAGTAGAGAGGCCTTTCTGTGAAGTGGTCAAGGAGAACATGAGCAAACTTTGCTTCATAGGAGACCACAGTGTTATTTCAGACCAACCTGAAGATGATGACTATCCGGATGAAGACTATGACCCTAAATATGACAAAGAGGAGACTTATATTGAAAATTCCTCTGCTTCTCAGAGGTTATCCAGATGCATGGTGCTCCCGTTTCTTCTTACAGCACGGATATTATACTGAGAGGATGGGTACTGAAATATTTGACGAATTTATCAATAAAACGGAGACACTTGAGGAAAATGACTGTAAAAAAGCAAGAGGTCACCCCGGGATTTAATAGGGATTTAGTAACTTGCTCAAAGACACTTGAGCAGTGCAATGGTTTGCTGGCAGAGGACTTGTATTCAGGTCTGCAGGATGAGAAAAGTTATTTTTTCATCCCTGGGCCCCTCTGACTTCTCATGTTAGTTTCATGGTGACAGAGAGCGCTGTAAGGGTTTGCGTAAATTTTCCACAACCTTAGAGGTGGCACAGTAATTCTGCATGCACATCTCACTCAGGAAAACTTTCCTTTTAATTCACATACATGTCCCTTTTAGTTTTCTGAGTTAAACTTGTCCCATTTTTAATTTAAAAGAAAGCCTAGAGTCAAAAATGTCAACAAAAAAAATTCAGATGGCAGTGAGAGGAAATGGACCAAACCAGACTTTGTTGAAGAGCACAACCATTTTGTTTGCCTTCAAACAGCTCCTGTTTATTTGGTTTGGTTTCAATGGTACTTGAAGTGTGGCCTTATTAAGACCTTAGGCAAACATTGGATCCATCCAGTCTCTGTTTGCTCTGCTCTCCATTTCAGGGGCCTTTGCATTGTTGCAGCAACCACACTTCAAATATTTGTGGGAACAGTGAGAGGACAGGCAAGGGTTGAGATCAAGTACTTAAATTAACTGAAGTGTCTCTCCAGTGCTCTGTCTTCTCCCCCTCCCCCATTTGAGATTGTTTTATTGAACTTTTCCTGAGACCACCCTCACCCCCTTCTCCCTCCTCTCTACTGCCTACCCCATTTAAGGCCTCTAAAGTGAGCCCTACCTTTATTACCGCTTTCACACTGCTGCAACACTCCAGGAAAAACTGCCAGCTGCTGGTGTGAACAGGTCAACATATAGTACCTGCAGTTTGTCCACAACACTGCTCACATCTACAGGTGATCTGACACTGCTTTGCTTTCTGCATGGGTAAACACAAGTTAGGATTTAAGCCACATATGTTAAAACAAACTGTGCGAGTTAAGCATCAGTTGTTAGAATACGTTTTTATGAGCCTGTTGAACAAAATTTGCCAAACGCATCGTCAGCTAAATTAACACCGAGTAACACTAAAGCAACAGTGCAATAATCTGTAAACAAAGCAGTGGTCACGACAGTGCGTGAACAGCAAGAAGTAGTCTGCTGTGAGTGGGCAAACAGTTTAAATTTACGTTTCTTATTTTGTGTCACACAGTTGGGGCTAAAGTTGAAAGTGTTTAAAGTAAAACATTTGTCAGGATACTTTTAACTTAAATGGTTGTACCCAAGTATTTCCTAAATGACATGACAAGTTAATAATATGAGATTTTTATAACTTTCACAATTTCATAGTGACGATCTTTTCCTCAGAAAATGTACTTTGAAGTCTTTTGTGTGTTTTTAGGCTGATTATTTCAAAGCAAAGCATCACATTTATATTTGTACTTGCACACATTTACACGTGGAGATGCTTTGTACAGCTGCTGAGGGGTTAATGTTACCTGTTTGAAGGTCTACACTGATACTCCAGGGACTAAAACCAGCAGCCTCAGTCTCACTTCTTACTTCCACGTGAAGCGGTTTAGCACAAAGGGAAACTTAAAAAAAAAAAACAACAACTTTTTGTTTGTTTTGATCACTTTTTCTGAAGCTGCCAGTTTGTGTCTTTGCCACTTGAAATGAAGTCTTAAACAATGAATGTTAAGTATTAAATTATGAAGCTAGAGTATGAAGAATGTGTATATATTTTACTGTCATATGCAGTAAAATAAGTGTCGCTTAAATGCATTTAATATAAACAAATGTAGCTCAGAGTTTGTTCACAAAGCCAGGAATGATTTAAAGTTTTCAATTTTTCATCTCATGTTGTGGGAACATAGCAGTAAACACTTCAGCACATTGTCTTCCTTCTTCCGAACGGGAGGGTGAGTTTTATAATAAAATGCTTATGACCTAAAGCAGTGTGATGTGATTTGTCCACAGGCCAAGAAAAAAAGGAGTGCATAATGCTGAAACTTGATCTAATTTATACTTGATTTTTAAATCATCTCTCTGCCATATATTCTTTGTGACTGAACATTACCTCTAAGTCAGTGAAGCATTCGTGACCCTATGAACATGTTTAATGATAAATTGAAAAAGGAAGATACTTCAGTAGTGTGTGCGACATAAGCTTAATCCACATTAAAGTGGCTCTAAGAATGTAAACCCTCACATACTAGCACTTTTTTCTAAAATAAAGAAGTTTATTTTTTTTTTCCTCAAAGATTTCATCTGAGTGTAGTCACGTTTCTTCACATTTGATTTACACCATAAAACATTTATATGGCATTACTATTTGGGCTGCTGTATACAGTCACTGAACCAAAAAGGAGAGATTATTGTCTGAGCATGCAATTCTCCATTTAGCCAAGGGACTCCAAAGCAGAGTGATAGTTTTATATTTTTCATTAGTTTTGTATTTATTATTTAATTTTAAATCTTTGAGTGGGTTTGTTTGTTTCACTTTCGTTTTTACTGGGTTCTATGTTAATTTTAGCTTTTGTTATTATGATATTGGTGGTATTTGTCAGATTGTAGAAGTTAAGAAGAATGGTGCAACAATGCATTACAAATGCTTAACTCTTAGTCACATAAACATCCCAGTTTTAATAAACATGTGCATCAGTGTCTACTCATGCAGGTTGTGTTGACAAATTTGACCAAAATGACAAAGATTAAAACTAAAGGCAAATCCAATGTGCTTTTATTTTTATTTTAATTAGGTTTAAAACTACAAGATATTGTTCCAGTTTTCTCTTTTAAATTTCAGTTAACTAAAAAATGTACCATCCCATAGTACATTCTCGTTGGAGACAAATGGAAAATGAGCACTGTAATTAGGGCTCAAATTGAATTTAAACCACCAATGGTTTAAAAGGAAGAAGGCAGAGAAAAACAGCTAAGCTGATATTAGAAAGCATTACCATATACCCC
Source organism: Paratilapia polleni (assembly GCA_015106735.1). NCBI lineage: Eukaryota > Metazoa > Chordata > Actinopteri > Cichliformes > Cichlidae > Paratilapia > Paratilapia polleni. The sequence goes on along the minus strand of VUQI01001157.1, from coordinate 1,635 downwards.
TAGTTTGCCTAGTGCCAGTGTGATCAGAGACTTTGCTAATGACCAAAAATATAATGAACCGCTTCAGAGCAAGCAACCATTTGGTGCTTGCGCCACACTTACTGAGGTATTTACAAGTCATTAACAAACTGTAAAAAGATCATTAGCATAGCTGTTAGGTGTGAGCTGCACACCTGTTCTGTAAGTGTTATTTTAGTCATGTCCAAATGGTGCAAATGTGCAGTGGGAAGAATAGAAAATGAACAAACTGGGGAGAAATGTTTTTCCACTACCCTTGCGTGACAAAACAGACTCACGTTGTTCGAGTAATTATGTTGTAGAAGTTTGTTACTTGAGTTAACAGGTGGCAAATTTCAGCAACGTCTCCAAGCATGGAAAGAACTTCTACACAGCCTTTCCTGATGTTTTTTTTTGTTAACCACAGGAATTCCCAAGCAGGTCCAACTGTCTACTGTCATAAAAACAGGGAGATAGAGAAACAATGCAGCCTACAGCTACAATATAGCACGACTGCCTCTCACTTAGACTGTCTTTGGTCCAGTCTGTTTTAACCACTGCCATGCATCTTAAAGTCCTCCAAAACAACCACCCTGTCCCCCCGATTCTGGGAGCAAACTCAAAACAAACATGCACAGAGGAGCCTTGGGGAGTTGAGTGTGTGGAGGAGAACGGGGGGTGGGGGGGTACAGAGGCAGCAGTGTGCTGGAGCCCATTTTCTAAATTATCTTTATTCAACATTTCTTTAAAACAAACCCCCCTGTTCCCCCAGACCCACACTATTCTCTTAATGGCTCCAAAGTGGGGGTGACCCGGGGATTTGGGAGGCTCTTGTCTCACATACACACAATGTTCCATTCATGATAACCATCGAGCCGCGGTTACTAGCTGACCTGCTCTCTAATGTAGGGGGATGCTAGAGTCAAGGGCACCCAGCTCCTTCAGGACCAGAACATACAGACCCCTCTTTATGGGCAATGTTGGTACCAATACTACTCGCCTGCTGCTGTACCATTAACAGTATCAACAGAGAGAGAGAGAGGGGGAGAGAATATGGAGCAAAATGGAGACTGATCAAAGCCACAATGCCATAGGCTGTGGTTTAGGAGAAGAGGATCGGTGGCGTCTTGGAGGATGGGGTGGTGGGATAAGTTTTCCATCTAAGAATCTCCCATTCTGGGCTCCATTACTGTAAGGATATTCAGCAGACTTTTAAGGGGGCAATATAAATTGGCAGTACTCCCAGAAACAACAAAGCAAGCACAAGGGTCAAAATTGCATCCAAAGTTTTCCTGGCAGCAACATGCTTATTCTGTGATTAAAGCAAAGAAGTTGAGCCAACACCACGGGCACCGACAGCCAATTAGAGCCCCCTCCATAGCACAGCCACAAACGCATCACCCGATGGTTCTTCATCCTGTTGCTTCAAGGCCATGCTGCTTTCTGCTCTAACCATACAGTCTGGTACTGATTTACACCTGGCATGGCCAGGTGAATGTTATTAACTTAATAGGAGAGCAGAAAACAAACAATAATCTGAGTCCTGGTTTTGAAGACCACTTATTAAACCTACGGTAACTATGGCTGCATTTTTAGAAGATCCCAAAATGCATCTTTTTCTAATTTCACAGGACTTTA
>VUQI01001156.1:0-15575 GCA_015106735.1 Paratilapia polleni | reverse complement strand
TTTTTTTTTTTTTCTCTTTTTTTCTTTCTTTTTGTGAGTGCTTTTGAAAAAAGGACTGTTTTCTTTCTGAGCTCTCAGACCTTTAGTGCTTTGGATTATGACTTGTGACAGCATTACTACTATTTTCAAAATTAATAAATAAATTATTGGAGGAAATAATTACCACATCAAGCTATAATGAACATGATCATTAAATACAGTCTTATTAAATAATCTTTAGTAGCATTTTGATACAGAATAGTTCATAATGAGCTCCACCTCAGCCGCAAAATCCTGCTTATTAATAATAGTAATCTAATGATATAACATCTGATTGTGACAGGAGACTGTTAATGATAGATATGTCTTTTCATCCAGTTCAAAACCTAATCTCACCTTGGGCACCAAACAGGCTTGAGCTGTCCATGTTATGCTGGTCAGTGACTTTCCTCTTCAGTGACATTTTTAAGGCTGGGACAGGATCCACACCACACTGTCCAGGGGCCGTATTCCCCGACATTCGTGGAATCTTCTCAGAGAGCTGCTATCTTAGCCTAAAAAAAAAAATTCTAGTAAGGAGTCCCAGCTTGGAAGTGATTTAGGAAAATTGTCAGGGCAACTCTGAGCACAGAACAAACAAAAACTTTTACCTCAATGAAGTAACACATTCCTTCAAAACATGTGAAGATGTGAAAATAAATGCACACAAAATAAGACTGAAAGTGCTGTAATTGTTGGTGTGGTCACTCTGCCTTATGAAGGTTGGACGTACCCATCACACCACGGCAAATTTTCCATTTGCTAAATGTCTTAGTGCTGTGATGATCTCTTGGGTAGAGATGTAAGAGAATCTCTAATGAGATTGACCACAAATATTATCCCTGAAAGATCTGTCCTGTGGCGTTTCATTAACTCACTGTTACTAGGCCTGATATTTCTCCTCCCTATTTGTAGTGCTATTTTTTTTTAAGTACCGGGGTGCACTGATAAACCGATATAGGATAGATATATAGAAACAACTCAGGCATGCATCACTGAGTTGTTTCTGCAGTTTTGTAACCACTGTTGTTATGGTGACAAGTTTACATACATTAGTCAGGTTTATTCACAGAGTCAACTGTTAGACTGCATGAATAGTCAGTCATCTGTCTCTCCAGGATCATCTCCTCATCCACTTGTCTCCATCAGGCACTGGATAGACTCACAGTGCCGCTCAAAGCCAACCTGCAGAAGCTGACATCATGAATCAATCAGCACACCTTAAATATTGTGACATATGAGCTTTGACTGCTCAGTTTATCCCAGTCATCACATTACAGACTTCTTAAAAGTTCTCTTTCTCACTCCCAACAGCCTCAGGAGCTCTTTTAAGGGCTAAAATGCTTTGTGAATAACTTTTATCTTTACCAGGATTTAGTCCTAACTTTAAGGGGGAATTCTTAGAAAATGCCACCATTCTAAGGATTGTCTTAGAATTTCAACACTAGGAGCTGCTCTTGGTACTAGGAAGCTTTGTGAATTTGGACCCTGGATGTTATAAAACAGACAGGTATCGTTTATGTCAGACGATTCCTCACTTTTTCTATTTCTCCTTCATATAGGCTGAAAGTTGGAGGAACTGAGATGACATTGTTGTTACATATGCACAAGAAATGAATTGCTCTGAGGTGGTTTTCAGGGCTGAAAAGGACTGTGAAAACTCACTAAGCAACAGCTTAAGGACCAAAAAATAAGAAAACTGCACCATCACTGACAACACTTAGTCTCCTTGAGTTAGGATATGTACAATGTCTAGATAAGACATCATGGTATAGAGTCTTTGTTGTGTAAGAAAAAATGTCATCCTACAAGTTCATGGAAGACTCTGTTTCCTGTACTGTAACCTGAAGTTGAAAAGCTTGTAACTGTCACTCTCTATGGTTGGAAGCACTGAAGTAGGAACAAAGCATTGTTGTGTTCAAAAGAACATTTTAATTCAAGACAATAAATGTAGATGGTGCACTAATTTGTTATTAATATACTGTATGCTAATGCTTTTCTTTCTGCTCCACTCATTTTGACAGCTGCAGCCCGAGTGCTGTCTAAAGGGCACCACGTTCTGCATAATGTTGAGCTGAGTGTGAGAAAGCCTGCCTCAAAGGACCCATGCAGACTCCTGCTGCGGGGGATCAACCCCAACACCAATATAGAGATGGTAGAGCTCTATGTGGAGAACATGATGGGACTGGATGACTACACCCTGTATCCCTCAGCGGGAAGAGATTTGATCCTCATTCATCTTAGCGAACCCCTCTCAAAAGGTCTACTGAATGCATATCTTTTCTTTTTCGTAAAAACATAGTGTTGATTTCGTTTTTTTAGAAAAGATCTGAGAATTTCTGTTGATCCTCCAGTTTGATGGACTGAAATTGACTGCCGTGATGTTTTCACAGTCATAGTCTCCAGAGGATGAATCCTAATGACTTTGGTCCCTGGGGTTTTCCAGTTTTTGTAGTAGCAGGCCACTTGTGCCAATTAATCCTGTAGAACCTGAAATATTTCATAATATTTTTTGTGCAGTCATTCTCAGTTCCCAGAACAGATGTAAACAAATAATTTATCTTGAATATCTATCACCTTATTTCCATTTTATTGGTACACACGAAAAAGTATGATTAGAAAGTCCTGGGAATCAACCCATGCAAATAAACAAAACTTACCTGATTAAAATTGGTCTGTTTTCACCTTCAAGATTATCTTGTCATGCACCAGCTGCTATCTATCGATGTGCATGGGGTAAATGTCTCAAGGAAGAAAGGGGCCAAATTTAAATTAGGTGAGGTGTTTGATTTTTAGGGGCCGGTTCCCAAAACATACATTGTACAGGCCCACCTCACTTGGATGAGCTTTTCATCTAGTGTCATTATTATTACTGGCATTCCAATCATCTTTAGCTTTACTATGTTTAGTGCTAATTAGCATATATTAGTGCCCTGACATTCTTATAAACATCAGTTATGTTAGCATTGTCCTGTGAGAATGTTAGCTGGACAACATTTGCAATTAACTGACATCCAAAGCACAGCTTCATCGAGCTGCTAGAATGTTCCGGTTATGTTTTCTTCATGGGTTGTTAAGCGTAGTGATGCTCAGCTGCAATCTTATCAGCTGATTCAGTGTCAGCCCACATCAGCCAAATGCTCAGGTGATTGGATGTGTAGATACTCCTCCACACATCCTTTTGGCTGTGTCATATAGGACATGCTATTTAAATTGTTTAAGCCTGCCTACAGTGCTGCACAACTGTAAGCTGCTTTGCAACCCACCTCAACCCCTTTCATGCTGTTTCTGACCTGATGGTGTATATGTTGTCATTGGCTTTCCATGTTTGCACATAGAAGGGTAGGGAGGTGTGCTCTCCCCACCTTATGCTTTGCACCTTTGTGTTTTAAGGACAGGAAGGTGCCAGAACAGAAAAATATAAATGACTGCAATTGGAAATATCAGTCTTCTTTTGACTGTAGTGGTCGTGGCTGAAATATATTTTTCATATTACAGATTTCCAAAGTCTTAGCACACAAATCACCAACAGGACACTTGATGGGGCTAAAGTAACTCTTGAACAGATTGAGCAAACTGACTCTATCTTAGTGGAGAATTTGCACCCTGGAACCACTCCAGACCTGCTCACTCTGTACTTTGAGAGCAATCGTTGTGGGAATCAGGAAGTGAAGGAGGTCACCATGTTATCAGAGGGCACAGCAAAGGTGTCTTTTGTTAACTATGAAGGTAAGTTTTGCACTGTACAACCTTTAAAACTCCTGTTGTTATTTTACTGCTTCATTAGTAAAACATCTGTATTTCTTTGAACAGCTGTGGATGATGTCCTGGATCTCTCACACAAACTTGAGGGTGCTAAGCTCTCAGTGAAGCCCTACCTTGACTTTCTTTTACCTACAGAAAGTACAACATCACAAGAAGTTGAGAGCCAAGACATAACTGTGAACTCTGAGGATATGAATGATATTCAGATGCAGACTAGTCCTCCCATGGCAGCCAGTTCCAGCAATCACTCCCCCTGTGAAACAGCTTTGGTGCCGCTTGCTGCTCATGAAGTGGTAGAAGAGGTAGAAGAGGTGGCAGCGGCAGAGGAAGTCATGCAGGATCAAACTGACGATGCAGATACACTAACATGTCATATTGCTGTCACAGACCCAGTAAAGTATGCTTTGCTTCAATACAGTACCTTTCAAAAGGACATAAAGAAAGCTAACCCAAATGTTAATATCCAGACTAAAGATGATGGTGTTTACATTGAAGGACCTGACAGAGCACAAGTGGAGCAGCTAAAACAAACCGTCTTGGACTTTCTCTGTAACATAGCAGAGACTCATTTCACCCTTGAGCCAGAAAAGGCTCAGTTTCTTGCCAGAAAAGATGTAAAGGAGCAGCTACTACAAGCCATGAATCAAAGTGGCTCATCTACTCTGTACACCGTATCAGACACTAATGTTACGGTGACGTCTGTATCCCAGAACTCAGCTGACCAGGCGTGTAGCTTTTTAAAATCCCAAGTGTGTCACTTCAGCATACCTGTGGACATGGAATATGAGGGCATGCTATATTGCAGAGAGTGGACAGAGTTCCTCCAGGCTCTGAGTTTCTCCTCTGTAAAGGTGTCAAAACGAGGAGGGAATATTGATGTTATGACTCTGACGGAGATGGAGAATGAGAAGCAGGCTGCCATCCTGCAGTTTCTGACTACGCCCATTGAAAGGGAGACGGTCATCTCTATGGAGCCAGGCATGTTGAAGTACATTCAGATCCACTGTCATCAGCTCTTGGCTGACATGGACCAAGTGTCTATTTTTCCACTAGAAGCTGAGGATGTTTGTGGGTTAAAGGTAAAGGTGATACACCAGAATCACATGTAAAAGTCCCTAGTGGTGTAAATGTCGGTGTGTTTTTAAATTCTAAGTCTCATCTGATTATTTTATGTTTGTGAATGTACCTGATAGATCCACGGCCACGCTGTTGCTTGCCAAATGGCAGAGGAGGTACTGCAAGGTGTAGTTTCCTCAATCTGCACCAGAACCATCACAGTAAACACACCAGGAGTGGCCCGTTTCTTAGGTGAAAAGGAGTGCCAGAGCATTCTGAATGAGATGGAGGCAAAGTTCAGCGTCCACATCAGCCCAAAGTACGAGCCCTGGCAGCCCCTGCCACACCAGGTAATATAATGATGGAAGAATGCAGACTTTTTTTAATCGTATGTGTGTTTCTCTGCTTTAAAGTTAAATGCTTCTCTCTCTGCTCTTAGCTAGCCAGTTTTGTAGGTTGGCATTCTTTGTCGCTGGCTTTGTATGTCAAGGCTGTCTGCAGTAAAGCCTGACACTGAGTTTACTAACTTACAGAAGGCTACATTGCAGCATTTTTCTGAACTTGAATATTTTAGTCAAGTCAGGTGACTTCTATTTTTATAGCACATTTTAAAATAACAGGAGTTGACCCAAAGTGCTTTCTAGATTTCCTGCTTAACATTCCAATTATGCAAAAATACACACAATAGACAGCAAGAACACTGAAGAGGTAAATTCAAAAAAATCTGATAACCACTAAACATGAAGTCCAGTTGATGGAAAACAGAACAAATATAATGGAAAAAAAGATTGAAATGTATATGTGAAGCAAAAAACCAATAATAGTGGAAAATAAATAAAATATTGGTAAAAAGAATGTCAGGTTAAAAATATAACAGGACAAAAAAAATTAAGACTAATCCACAGGCTTGGTGCAACGACTGAGACAATCTGGTCTTTGGTTTTTAGGCAAGAGTGGGAGACCTAGAGGTGAACAACCTAAGAGATCTAGAGCCAAAATATGGAGTTAATGGATGCATAATCTGTTTTGGAGCTGATCCATGGAGGGCTATATTTTGCTGGTAGCCAGTTTAATTCAACTAAATCAGGAGTGATGTCTTTCTTTATAGCGGTTACAGTCAAGAAAGATCAGAAATGGGCAACCCTACAACCCAGGAGTTACAGTAGTCCAGCTGAGAAGTGATAAATAGATGTAAACTTATATAAATCTAATAAGTCTTTAGGAGATAAAACTGGCTTTAATTTAGTGATAGTTCTTAGTAAAAGCTGCCTTTCACAAGAGATGATCCCATAGAAACACAAAGATTTTTAACTGCATTGTGATCAATATGAATAAATGAATATGAATGAATAAGGTCCTAAACATGGGGTCACAAGCATTATTATTTCAAAAAATGCTAGTTTTACATCATTAGCTGCATTAGTACTGTCCATTTTCAAAACCATACCAAGATTTCAGAACTGAATGCATTCTCTGGAATTCTTAACTAAAATGATCACTTGTATAGTCTGTTAATATACTGAGGATGTCTGTTAAAGTAAATCTTTTAGCATTAAGTTAGAATTTGCTAATTAACAAGCAAACATTTTATTTGTTCCAGGATATTTTTGAAACTGCATGGCGGATGATGTCCCACAAAAACTTCCAGAAAATGTCTGTGGATGATTCTGCACAGGAGTTGAAGTCAGATTCAATGCAAATTGATGCTTCAAATGGAGGTAGTATCTCCTGTTTTTTCACTGTTATCTGCTATTTCTGTGCCGCCTCAAACGGTGTGCTTACCTGTTTGTAGGCCTTTTAGAGGAAGCAAAGAGAATCGTCTCAGCTATCGATGAAAGACTAGTGGAGGGTGTGTCCACTTCAGACCAGCAGGAAGACATGGATAACGTAGACCTGTACACAGCAGAGGACCCGAGCAGCCTGATGGACCAGGACTCTGATGTGACAGCTGACCAGAACACTGCGAGTGGGTTACTCTTCAATAATGGAGCTCTAGGCCTTTCCAGCAATCTGGAGGAAGAGGCCCAACTTTCTTTAGCTATCCAGTACTCTATGGAGTCGAGTCATTGGTCCCCAGAGGATGACGAGGAACAGCTGCAGAAAGCCTTGGAGTTATCCAAGAAAATGATCCAACATGAATACTCTTCTAATGGGGCTGACAAGATACCCCGGGTGGACCAGCCAACGAAGGCTAATAACATTTCCCTGCAAGACACAATCAGGGCAGCCAACACCATCCAGTTATTTGTGTTTGCAGGCTATAGCTGTGACCTGATTCGAGTGGACATAGCCTTTGGTAAGAAGGTCAGCCAGAGACAAGTTGAGGAGAAAATGGAGCACAGGAGCATAAGGAGCATGTCCGAGTACCACAGGATGTGTCTGGAAATGATCAAGAGGAAGCACGCAGTGGAGATTCAGGTTCAGGGGACCATAATCACTGTATCTGGTTTCAAGGACTTTGTGAATGGAGCTCTGTGTGATGTGAAGCTGCTACTGGAGAAAATTTCCAACTCTGTGTCTGACAGGGAAATTCTGAAGACTGTCCAGTGGTTGCAGCACGACCCAACCTCCTCCAGCACTACTCCTTATTCTGCCAATGCTACTGTATTCATTGAGAATGCTTTTAGGATGAAGCTGAGGAAGATTGACATCTTGCTAGACAACCAGCCCCACATGATCAACTTTGAGAAGATGCAAGAATATAACATAGCTTCGGGGAAATCGGTGAAAATCTCCAGAAAGTTGCTTGAATTAGGGGATTTGAATGAAGGTGTACCAGGTAAATTGAGATTTTTAAAGCTCTACTGCTCGAAGTCTTCAACAGAATGGGTGCTGTGTATGGGGCTGTGAAACTGACAAAATGTAGAAAAAGATTAGCAGACAAGTCAAAAATATAAATGAATACAGCATTTTAGTCAGTTTTAGGATTTGTCATATAATTCCATTAAAGGTGCTCCAAAAGGCACCAACAGCACAAACAGAGAGAGATCAGGTTCAGTGACTCCAATTAGCTGAGGTTAAGCCTAGCAAACAGCTATCAGCTACAGGGGCCTGTGTCAGCACACCAATAATTGAAGTTTTAACAGTATCCAGATTGATGTGTTATAAAAAGCTTTAATCAACCATATAGTTTTTATGAAAGGAGGGATTAGCTATAGGGATCAAATAGTTTTTTGTTTTTTATGGTCCCAGGCTGTAAACCTTATTTTCATGGCTAAAGTTGGGCTTTTTAACATAGAGTCTGCAGGGATTTGCCTACTTTTGGAGCCAGGCTCGATTGGCCATTAGAGGAACTCCAGTTTTGGCATTTCCACACTAGCTTCAATTTTCAGCCTCTGAAATTGCTTGTGAGGAATATTAGCTTTTTGTAGGTAGGTCCTCCGTGTGTTTCCAGATTAGCACAAAGTTATTTCGTTTGGTAGAGGTATTAGCATTGTGTACCTGCATGCACCATGTTTGAAGCCTAAAATAAATCATTAAAAGATTTTAAAAAGTAAAATAAATATGAGATTTTTTTTTTTTTGTAAAAACAGCTGAGGGGGAGGTTAAAGGAAATGTATATAACTATAACCTATTTATTATTGATGTATCCTGTTAGATTTTTGACTTGTCTTTGCCTTGTATCAGTTTTGCTACTCCATGTTCATTTTGATAAATAATACAGCTCATTTTAAAAACTGAAATGACACCCACTAAATCATTTGTTTAACAGAAGAGGAATACTCTCTGCTATCAAACTTCCCCCAAGCAACCAAAGTGGACGAGGAGTCTGACGAATTTCAGAATGTGGTGAAGCATTTCTATGAGACCATACAGGAATACCACAGCAAAATCCGAATCATACAGGTGAAAGGACGAGCTTCATATTTTACAAAAAGAAAAATGATTGTTTTGTGTCGGTGATAACTAGAATTCTTTTTTGCAGGTTGAGAAGCTCATGAATCGGCTGCTGTACAATCAGTACAAGCTGAAGAAGGCAAGCATACTGCACACTGCCACCTACCCGGAGATTGAACGCACTCTCTACCACGGCACGAGTGAGAGCAGCGTGAAGGAGATATGCATTCACGGGTTCAACAGAAGCTTCTGTGGAAAGAATGGTATGTTTTCATACTAGCTTTCTTGTTTTATTTACATTCAGTTTGTCTCATCTTCTGATGTTATGGTTTCTTCACACAGCCACTGTCTACGGTCAGGGGGTGTATTTTGCTGTGAACTCCGCTCTGTCCATTCAGGATCAGTATTCGCCCCCAAATGCAGACGGATACAAGTTTATTTTTGTGTCGAAAGTTCTAACAGGAGACTACACCAAAGGCTGCCATTCAATGAAGACAGCCCCACTGAAAGAGACGGGAGATATCCCCCTCAGATACGACAGCGTGACTGACAGCATTACCAATCCATCGATGTTTGTCATCTTCAACGATACGCAAGCTTTTCCAGAATATCTCATTACATGCCAGAGAATCCACCGCTGAGGGAATGGATTAGATGATGAAATTTGAAGAAAACACTGCTGATGCTTTAATGTTTCTACCTTTAGTTAAAAAGGGATGTTGATTTATAAAGGGCCAAGGTGTAATAGTTTGATCAGCCCAGATCAAACTCATAAAATGCTTCACTGTTGATGGTTTCCCTGCTTTCATTTCCTCAGTTTAGTCAGATGTGATTAAAAAGAATCAAACAGCTGAACCCAAGAAGCCAGTTTTAATTAAGTAACCTTAAACATGCCCTTTCAGCACATTTACAGCTCATTGTGCTGTGGCTTTACATAGGCAGCACTTATTGCATGACATTTGACTTGTAATAGTCAATTTGGTACTCACTGGCATCACTCCCACACTCCAGTTAATACTACCCTTGCTTTTCCTCTCTACATGTAATTGTATTCCTGTAAGTGTAAGAGGTATTTTTGATTTGTACTTCTGTAGCCTGCTGACAGTGCTCACACACTCCTGTCTGACTGCTACTGTCTATGAGGTAAATGTGAACAAGCAAAGTTGGATAATACAAGAATATGATCAATATTTATTTTCACTTTTGGGTTTAGTTATTTGGGTTTCCCCTAAAGGTTTTTATTTTTGCCTATGCAAGAATAGATCCTAAGTGTGGTTAAAATAGCAGCAGAACAGTAAAAGCAGAAATGTCTGGTCCACAGCTCTACAGCAGGACCCCCATAGATCTTTACATACAAACATCCTTGAATCCTTTGTCATATTAAAGCTAATTCTGTCTGGTTTTTGGTCGCACGACTGATGTTCTATTGTAAAAAAAAAAAAAAAATTAAAGCCTTACAACTGAATCACAATTTTTGCACACTTTAAGGACCATGTCTTGTTGTTTTCCTGAAACAAAATAATCCGTGAGCTCCAGTATGCTCTGCATACTGCAAAACGTGATATTTCTTGATTGTCATCTGTCAAGTTCACCTGATCGTTCCTTAAAGACGTGAGCACAGACATTATGATTTAATTACAGTGCCTCTTTCATTTTTGCAAGTGCTCTCATCACAAGTCTTCGGTTTTAGTTAAGTTTGTGTCCACAGTCCAGGAAAGTGCTGGCCATAGATTTTTGCTGTGTTTAATGTAGATTTTAGTACAATTACTACAAAAATCTGTTGTTTTTTGTTGTTGTTTTTAATGAAGAATGGAAAAACTTGTCATTTATAAGAAAAATAAAACTTTAAATGAGAAACCATTTGGTGATCAGTCTGTTTTGCCCTCAGTCTATTTCTAGATCTTAGACCAATATTGGCCTACTACAGATATATTTATAGTATCTGCACATGTATTGTCCATTATTTGCTGATCCTAAAACTTTACATAGAACATGATGAAGGAAAAAGATGCTAGAGGTAAGGTGGAAATTATGTCCTGCCCAGAGGCTCCATCTCCATTGTTAACAATACCTTCAGCAGCTCATGCAGCATTACAGCTGAGGAGAACATTGTGCAGAGTCAGGCAAAATCTTCAGATGCTAAGTAGTTTGTGAAAGAAAAACAATTATGACTACATTTACTATCTATCTATATATATGAAATTTTTAATTTATTGAATTTTTTCTCTATTTCTCATGATTCCAGCACATAATCTTAAACCAGCCTCATTTTGTGAGGTACTTGTAACTCCATGGGGGATCTACACACGTCTCCACAAACCTTATTTTGAAAAATTACACATTTGGCGCACTCTGCTTTGAATAATGGGATAAACCTGACTTAGTAAAACATGCCAGTTTAAAAACACGTGGAATGCAGTCGTCAAAATAACTATAGGTGGCAGTAATGCGCCTCGGAGTGGGTCGCTAAAAAGAAGAAGAAGAAACGGACCAGCGCAGGCACAACAACGACAGCTAACCTGGCTATTGGTTAGCTAGCTTAAGTTAGTATCCCACAAAATATGCCACGCTCAGTGTGAACAGGGGAAGAAACAATAAAGCTACAAACTCAGATAACGTGCCGGACATAGGTACGTCCACGCGTTGCATTCAGTGCTTGTTAAAACATTTCAAAAGCTGTAGCTTGGTGCTGTGCCATGCCAGCTACAAATGAGAACGTTAGCGTGCTGCTAACACCGCTAACCTAACCAGCTTTTCCATGCATTTGCTATCCGAAGCTAAGTAAGCTGAGGCTGAGCCTAACAGCACGAGTGGATATGATTGGTGCTTATTGCACGTCTTGTTAAGTTAATTAACATTAATTAGTTATCAGAATAAACGCTAGTAATTGACGTAGGCAAACAAAAATGTAACCCTACTTTGTCTTATATCATAAGATAGCTCGCCTTTGATAGTGTTGGAAACATATTTAAGTGTAGATGCTTAAACTTTGTGTGTTACACAGCAAGAGCTAGACATAAGAGAACAGTGTCTGTGGGTATTTTTGTGTGACACATATTTGTATGAATGGTTTCAGTGTCGAAGTGATGTCAGAGGTCTTGACGTGAATGTTGTCACCTGTTAGATGCTGAGGGCAGCCTGCCACCATGTATGCTGTGTACAGACAAGCCCACACTCCCACTGCAGTGGAGTTTTCAGTCTACTGCAACTTTATATCCAGTAAGGAGAAGAATCTGGTCGTAGCTGGAACGTCTCAACTGTTTGTTTACAGGATCATCCACGATGTGGAGGTAACTTTTACTCTTAGATTGGCCTGTTTCTTTGTGACCATGTTTTAACATACGAGCATAAAAGGGTTTTTTTGATATGCCACATTTATGTTTTTATTTCAGAGTACTTCAAAGGCTGACAAGTCATCTGGTATGCCAAAGAAAGCATCTCATTCAGATACAAATTTTACTGTTGATAAAATTCATGTTTTTATTTGCTGAGGCTTGACTTTTGACTTGTGCAGATTCCAAATCTCGCAAGGAGAAGCTGGAGCAGGTGGCTTCCTTTTCTCTCTTTGGCAACATTATGTCTATGGCCAGTGTCCAACTTGTCGGAGCCAGCAGAGATGCACTCCTTTTGAGTTTCAAAGATGCAAAGGTATCATTGTGTGAGCGATCCACTGCTCAAACGATGTTTTTAACCACCTAGAATTGTTTTTCACTGACCCCTGGCTGCATTTTTTCCCTCACCAGTTATCTGTGGTAGAGTATGATCCTGGGACGCATGACCTCAAGACACTCTCTCTTCATTACTTTGAGGAGCCAGAGCTCAGAGTATGTAGAAGCAAAAATAAACCAGAATTAACGCTGACGTGCACAAGTGACTCAGCTGTGAAAGTAACTTGTACTGTTCTTGTATTTTCAGGACGGCTTTGTACAGAATGTACATATTCCCATTGTGCGTGTAGATCCAGAGAATCGCTGTGCAGTAATGCTCATTTATGGCACCAAGCTCGTGGTGCTGCCGTTTCGAAAGGACACACTAGCTGATGAACAGGAGGGCGGAGTTGGAGAAGGGTCAGCTATACATTTACTTATTAAAGTGGACCTATTATTCTCATTTCCAGCTCCATATTTTTATTCTTGGACTCTGCTAGAGGAGCTCTGAATGATTCAGTTCATTAAAAAAATGATTCGTTTTATACTGGGCCTTGGTGCAGCTCATCAGTCCATCCGCTGTCTGAAACAAACAATATTAGCTTAAGGCCAACTTCCCTTATTAGGTTTTTTAACTTTTAATTCACATTGATAGCTTGTGCATATCCTGACGTCATTATTATTAACTTTGACTGTGTTTAATATGAACAGCTACCATTGTAACAGTATACTTGTGCCTCTCAAAAAAATAGAATATTGTGAAAAGGTTCATTTTTCTCATAATTGAATTCAAAAAAGTAAGTGTTTATGTACTCTATATTCATTACATGTGAAGTGGAATACTTCAAGACTTTTTTGTTTTAATTGTGATGATTATGGCTTATAGCTCACGAAAATCTGAAATCCAGTATCTAAAATTATTAGAATATTTGCTAAGATCAATGAAAAGACAGAAATGTCCAAGTTCTGTAAAGTGTGTTCATTTATACACTCAGTACTTGATTAGAGCTCCTTTACCACGAATTACTGCGTCAGTATGGTGTTGCGTGAAGGCGATCAGCTTGTGGCTCTGCTGAGGTGTCTCTACGGGGTTCAGGTCATGCTAGTTGGCTGCCCAATCAAGTGCAGTAATGACATGGTCAGCAACCCATTTGGTAGTAGTTTTGGCACTGTGGGCAGGCATCCCCACACTTTTCCCTTCCAGTCTACTTTCCATTAATATGCCTCGATACAGCACTTCCCAGCAACAACCTTCTGTGGCTTACCCTCCTTGTGGAGGGCTTCACTGATTGTCATCTGGACAGCTGTCAAGTCAGCAGTCTTCCCTGTGGTTATGGTTGTGCATACTGAACTAGAGCGAGAGAGATACACAGCATTTATACTGTTTGAATAGTACTCTAAATGAAATCTTCTAATAATTTGAGATAATGGATTTCTGATTTTCATGTGCTATAAGACAGTCATTAAAATTAAAACAGAATAAGGCTTGAAATATTTGACTTTACATGTAATGAATATAGAATATATGAAACTGTCTTTCTGAATTAAATTGCAAAACAAAATGAGCTTTTTCACGACATTCTATTTTTTATTTATTTTTTTTTTAGATGAACTAGTATATGTGAAAATATATGAAAGCATGTCAGGTCCTCTTTAATGTCTCCATACTTGATGTGCCCCAGAAACCTTTCTTTTTTAATCCTGCTGCAGTTTTCAAACTAACGCTGTCTGTTTATCTCATCTACAGACCTAAGTCCAGCTTCTTACCCAGCTATATCATTGACGTTCGTGAACTGGACGAGAAGCTTCTAAACATCATTGACATGAAGTTCCTCCATGGCTACTACGAGCCCACGTTGCTCATTCTTTTTGAGCCCAACCAGACATGGCCAGGGTCAGTGCGTCATGCTGCCAGATATGCTGTTTTTCCCACAGAATTCAATTCTGTCAGGTAGAAGAAGAAAAAAAAGCTAAAATGAGTCACCAAATATATCCTTGGCGGTCCGCCCAAGTAAAGTCGATGTCTGGGAAACACTGTTGGCAACCTGCTGTCTATTTGAGTTTTTAAGCAACTGATTTCATTAAAATTGCAACTTTTGCTGCATGATCTTTCTTCCAGGCGTGTGGCTGTCCGTCAGGACACTTGCAGCATCGTCGCAATCTCCCTCAACATCATGCAGAAGGTTCATCCCGTCATCTGGTCCCTCAGTAATCTGCCGTTTGACTGCACACAGGTCATGGCTGTTCCCAAACCCATTGGTGAGTTCTGTGAAAGTGCGTGGAGTGTCAGACATGAATTTTGCACTTTGCGAGTGCTGATCCCTTTTCAAATGTTTGTAGGTGGTGTGGTGGTGTTCGCTGTGAATTCGTTGCTGTATCTGAACCAGAGTGTTCCTCCATATGGTGTTTCTCTCAATTCTCAGACAAATGGGACCACGGCCTTCCCTCTGCGTAAGAATTTTCATGTATAAAACACACACCTGTACACGTGTCTTCGGATAGGCTGCAATGATCACCGCTTGTCTTGGTTCCACAGGTGTACAAGATGAAGTGAAGCTCACATTGGACTGTTGTCAGTCTGACTTTATTGCTTACGACAAGATGGTGATCTCACTGAAAGGAGGGGAAATGTGAGTTATTGTAACATTACCGGCAGCATGCATGCAAACCCTGACGGCAGTTAGTTGTTCGTTACTGGCTTTTGTTGCTTTGCAGTTACGTGTTGACACTGATAACGGACGGCATGAGGAGCGTGCGGGCTTTCCACTTTGACAAAGCTGCTGCCAGCGTCCTGACGACCTGCGTAAGTCCTGCCTTTAACTGTGAGCAGTGAAAGTCTCTAACAGTAGGTCTCTACCTTAAACAAACACTCTTTCTTTCATGTTTCGGTGGACAAACAAAGAGGACAGGAGGGATCAGGTTTTGACCAACATGGGGTTTGAAAGCTAACAGTCACATGAAAGCTATTGAAATTCTGAAACCCATAAGTCCGTCCTTATGTTTGAATGATCTTTTGAGATATAAAGCAAATACTGAATAAATATAATCAGGATAGCTAGGGTTCTTAAAATGTCTTAATACGCATTTACTAACAAAAGGCTTTAAAAAGTATTAAATGATCTTAAATTCACTTTGAATTGGTCTTCTTTTTTTTTTTTTTTTTTTTTTTTTTTTTTTTTTTTTTATTTTTTTTTTTTTTTTTTCTTTTTTTTTTTTTTTATTTTTCTTTTTTTTTGTTTTTTTTTTTGTGGG
>VUQI01001155.1:0-15303 GCA_015106735.1 Paratilapia polleni | reverse complement strand
ATCTACTGTATTTGATACTGATTTCATTTTAGGCGATCATCTGGTGAGATGATACACCATGTTCTGAGTTAAGTAATTCTAAAAAACTCAAATGTACAGCTCTGCTATGACTTTGGTTGTAAATGAAGATGGAAAACGAAATAGCAGCGACGTTTGGACAGTTAGTGAAGTCGGGTTTGTTGACATTTAATGATGTGCTACCTTATGGCTAGCTACAAAGCTATGGTCAGGCTAATATAAATGCATTAGCACAGGAAGATGCAGGATAAGAGTTAAATTGTTATCAATAAGTTTATGATGAGAGTCAGAGACAAACGGCATCATATGGCAGGAAGAAAACATCGAAAATGGACCAAACTTCAGCCAAGAGAACGTCTGAGATGATCCATCCACAACACGAGGTTAGTCATTAATATGCTGCTGCATGGTTTGAATTACTCGCTGTGAAAAAGTCCTGATCCTGAGCTTAATGTCCACACTGAAATCTGAGATCATCTGAAGTCAGGCTGAGAAGCGTCCAAATATTTGTTGTCCGGGACACCGTGTGGACAGTGGCTGCAGTTACACCGTGAGTTTTTAAAAGCTGAGCTTAAAGACGTGCTGCACGTGAACAGAGCTGATAAACAGCTGGAGAGACCGAGAACGACAAATGAACACTTTAAAGGTGCATCACGCTGATGACGCTTGAACCAGAAACACGGTAAATACGTCAGAAGTTAACTTTGTGCTTGAAATTTTATCTTGAATGCATAAAATTGGCCTTTTTTCCCCCAACAACCTGCACTCTAAATGCGAGGACACAGCAAAATGTGCTTTAGAAATGAGCTTTTACAATGAGTAAATCACTTATTAACCTGCCAAAGCTCCTTACAGAGTGAATTTGCCATTATGCATTGCTGAGTTTAGCTTTGTATTTTAATAAGAGTTGTAGACTAAAACTGAGGAGTAAAAGACTTTTTTCTGTTTAATATATTAGAAGAAAAAAAACGCTCCCCTGAGTGCATAAATAGACTTTTGACAGCTTCACATCCTTTAAAGTGAATCTCCACCCCCTGAAAGCTAATAAATTAAACATTAAACTGATCTCTTCCTGAAGTTTCTCTAATATAACTGCTGATGTTACAGTCATGCTGTGATAAAGCGCCGACTCTCACCTCTCTGAGAAGTTTGTCCAACTGGCCGATGATGTGGGAGGGCGTGGTCTGTGGATGAGAGACAGTTAAATATTTATAACCACATTACTTCTATACCTGTGTCCTAATGTGGGCTCGTGGTTAAACAGGAACACACGCTCTTGTCTGCCTCACCTGCAGCAGCACTTTGCCGCTGTAGACGCTCATGGGATACATGGTGCCGAAGGTCATGAGAGCGATGGCAACTGCCGACGCCGTGTCCACCGCGTTGTAGTTACTGAACACACAGATGATGGATAAAAGAGAAGAAACTTCGATTTGAAACCAGCAGAAACTAAATGATGCTTCCCAACTATAAATTCTGACATCAGACTGTAATAATCTTTATATATTCTGGTTTTATTTGTGGTCTTAAACATTTAATGTCTTGAACTTCCTCAGCTGACAGAGTTCATAGATGTTCACATTTTTGTTTTAGTGACTTAAGGACTCGTTGCCTGAATAAACCTGACAGAGAAACACAGGAATGATGCTTTTGGGTACGCCTGCCCAGGAACAAAGTCAGCAATGCGATGAGTCACCTCAAACATAATCCACCAGTATGATCTTCAAAAATTTCCAACTGCAACTGCAAGAATTAAAAGACTAACATTAGGCTATAAATAAGCTACAGGTTTCACAACTTTAACGTCACTATGCTCCTGTGTTCGGCAGGATAATGTCGAATGCCCCCGAAAACATCTGTAGTCTCATTTAGCTCCTTGCAAATGTCTTGCTGGGGACATGTCAGGGCTTCAGGATCGAAGTGGGGTACTTACTGATGTATTTTATGTTGTAGAACAAATACACAGCGAGTATGGGGTATCTGGCCCGCTGTTACAGGCCATCCAGTCCCCGTACAACCACAGTGACAGCTTGGTTACTTCCTGGTGGGTGTTCCTTTGACAGGTCACTGCTCATAACTGTTATGGACAGAATTTCTATTTGCAGCTAAGGGGTGGAGGGTGTCGGGGACACTGGTCTCTGCTTTTTGACGATGACGTGGTCTTTTTGGTTTTCATCGAGCAATGAGCTTCATTGAGCAATGAGCTTCATCGAGCAATGAGCTTCATCGAGCAATGAGCTTCAGCTCGCGGTTTGTGAAGTGGCAGAAATGATAATCAGCACCTTAAAATTTGATGCCATTGTCCTCAGCTGGAAGAAGGTGGATTGCCCACTCAGGGTTTATGAGGAGTTCAAGTATCTCGAGGTCTTTTTCACGAGTGGGAGTGAGAGAAGAAGGAAGTGGGAGATTGACAGATGAATTGGTGTGGCGTGTGCAGTAATGATCATGCTGTACTTGTCTACTATGATAAAGAGAGAGCAGAGTGTGAAAGTGAACCTGTCGTTCCTACCCTCACCTGGGTAGTGATGGAAAGAATGAGATCACAGATACAAGCGGCAGGGTGTCTGGGATCTCCCTTGGAGATAGGGCTAGGAGTAGAGCTACTGCTCCTCCAAATTCCAAGGAGCCATTTGGGGTGGTTCAGCATCAGATTAGGATGCCTCCTGGACACCTCCTAAGTGAGGTGTTTCAGGCCAACTGGGAGGAGACCCTGGGGCAGACCCAACACCCAGACACGCGAACAACTAGGTGCCCGCCCTGGAAGACCTGGAGGATGTGGCCAGGGAAACGGCGGTCTGCGCATCCCTGCTTAGACTACTGCCCCCAAGATTCGTACCCGAATAGTGGCAGAAAACGTACGAAAGGACTTTAAGAACTTCTCATACGAGTTGGCTAAAAGCTGGTTAAGATTTTGCAGTATGGGATGAACTGGGTTTTTCTGGCTCCGAGTGGGGCTTCGGGGGGTGATTATAGTAAATGTAATGAGACTGCTTTTCCTTCTTTGACAGAAATCTGAGCACGTTCATGGTTTTAGGACCTGTTCAGCTCGAGTAAGTATGATTTCCTTTGGCTCCGGCTAAACCCTCTTTGGGGGTGAGGCAGCAAAAAAATCCTTTGTTTAAAATGCCCAGGTGGAAATATAAATGTGAACATTTACAAATCTAAGACATCCTGACAAAGCTGCAGAGGATATGATCAAGAGAAACTGATCTTATATTGACAACATTTTCCTAACTGCTGTTGACAAGAGAAAGATTTAACTTTGATTTGAACTTTGTAAATGGAATTCATTTGGAAATTCTGGCACTTTCTGAAGTTTTTATATAAATTTAATCACTTTCATAACTTTAATTTCATTACATTTGTGTTATTTCTGTCAAAAGAGCATAAATATACACAATGTCCATACAAACAAAGCTTTACAGTGAGCATTATAGCTGGAGAGGGCAATCTATTGACCAGCTGATAGAATGAAAAATTTATTAGAAACTTTCAGTAACTGAGCATTAAATAAGTTAATTTTCCAAAATGCTGAATATTTGGTGGATTTTAGGTTCTTACATTTAAAAATGATTGTTACTGTACTTTTTGGTGGAACCTAAACACGACACGTCAAATCAAAAAGATAATCAAAGAAATAATCCAATAATCATTCAGCACACAATTAACTCTTTGAATGCTAAAAAAAAGTACTAGCTGATGGTTAAGGTTATCATTATTAACTCATTTAAAGACTTTTAAATCATAAATAAATCAGTAATAATGATATTTATGCTTGTTTTGCCTGTTCCTCGTCTCTGTGTGCTTTCAGGACTCATTTTAAGTTCAGTAACAATAAAGACCGGCACGGTTTAAAGCAGTGAGAGGGAAAAAAGGGAAGCAGGGATGAAAACACGGCATCATCGAATTAACTCTCGCTGGTGAAACAGATCGTGGACGACGATGAATTTGGGGATTTACAGTCCAGAGAGATTAAATTCTTACTTTATTTCGATGAGCATGTAGGTGATGCACAGGGACAGAGCTCCCGCCATGTTGATCAGGACAAAGGGGTTCATACGAGGCAGCAGCACGCTTCTCAGACCTGGAACGATGCCGCACAAACTGCACATGCACGCACACACACACACACACACACACAGAGGAAAACAAACAAAATCAGAAGCAGGATTAGTGCACATGATCACCTCCACATTTTCCCACTAAACCAACTCCACAAGCTCCTCCAGCTTTTTTTATATATGTACATATATAAAAAAAAGTAAAATTTAGCAAACAATATTCACTTTCACAAAATTTTTGTTCACTATAAGCAATTTATTTTATTAATAAAGGCTCCCTTCTCTATATTTATCTTATTTCCTATTTTTTCCTGTTTCTTATTTAATATGTCTGATTTACATTTTTATACTTTTTTTTTTATTATTTTCTGGATTTTGTAACTATAAACTTTTTTTAAATTATTGTACCTTTCTGTACAGTTATCTTTCGTTATATGTGTATTCTTTATGATTATTATTAACTGTTTTATGTATTTTATTTTACTATATTATGTTGGAAAAATTATATTATGTATTTTTTCAGTAAAGTGAGCTTTAACGTGCACACTGGAAGGAGGTGAAATTGTACCTGAAACTTTTTGGTTTCAGCTTTTATTAAGAGCTCATCTGGCTCGCGATCCATCACCCTTATTGCCACGTTATTGTAACGTGTGAAATATAGAAAGTTTTCTTGTCATTGGTTGGCTGCATTGCACAAACTATTGAGAATCAAAATCCACTGAGAACAGGAAATATGAGGTTGACCTTTACCCTGAACACAGTTTGGGTGAAGACCCATTAGGTGATCACTGTGTCCAACTTTCACTAAAATCTGACCAATACTCTAGGACGAGCAGCAATTGTGAATAGAAGGATGGACAACAGACATCTCGCCATGGCATGAGCTCATTGGTCCTTTGGCTGGATGTGAACATTAATAACAAAAGTTCTTCACTAGCCGAGAGGCGTAATCTCTCCAACAGGTCCTGGCTCTTCTCCCGGGTCTCCTCCTCATGGGACATGCTCGAAAACCTCATGTACGAGGCATCCAGGAGGCATCCTGGTCAGATGAACCACCACATCGGGCTCCTTCCCATGTGGAGGAAACTCTAAGCTCCTCCTGAATGACAGAGCTCCACACGCCATCTGTAATGCTGCGTTCACAACAACTGCGAAGTGAAGTTTCGCCTTGTGTTAGCCGTGTGAATTCAGTCGCGTTGGAAACTGATGAATATTCACCACTACCGGCCGATGAGGAGGAGTGAAGACGATAGCTGGAATCAAGTTACAGAAACATGTTTTCAGAATTTACCATTAAGTCCAATGGTTTCCCTCACTTTTCTCTGAGCTCTCTACATTTTTTTCCTCTCTATGCAAAAGTGAAGTTAAACCAAACAGCTCCAGCTGCCCTCAAACAGCATCCATAAGCTCCTCCTCCTTTCTGATAGTCAGTGACGTTGGCAGAATCCCAGCTGGCGGGTTTTTGCGATGCAGCTCGAAGCAAAATTTTTTGCCAAAGTTGAAATATTTTAACTCAGATTTGCTTCTATTCAGGTTGCCCAGCACAAAAATCTTGCTTGGTGTGAACACACCTGAAGGGTTCTTGTCTTATCGATGATGACTCACTCATTGCCTCACAGGGTTAAAAATCTCGTGTCAGAGCAAACCCTAACCACAGTGACTCATCAAAGACCACCAAAAACTGTCACTAGCACCATTACAACCGGGGCTTACAGCTTCATCTAGACCAGAGATGTCAGACTATGTCAGACAGTTATCTTTATTGAATAGAAACAGAAAAAACTTTATTGACTGACTGACACGTTTGGACGTGGCCTCATCATCATTATCATCATCATCATCAAACAGCTGAAACATGTCAGTCAAGTAATAAACTTGTTCTTAATACTACACGTGTTGCTGGAGATTTAACTTGTTAACAACAGGTGAAGTTCTTGCACCTCTCTGACTTTTTCTGGTTTTGTTGGACCTCTTTGTAAAGAGCCTTTCTGGGCGTAGTGACACCCTGTATTTGGAAACGGGAGTGCAGACAGAAGCAATATAGGTTAAAAATTAATTCATAGCTTTGTATGTTAAAACAGCTCAGGTCTTTTAGGGAACACAGCAACGCCTCTTCCTCTTCCTCCTCCTCCTCCTCCTCCTCCTCCTCCTCCCCTGGTGCTTATATTCGTCTTTAGGTTTAGGCCTTTAACCCGATCACACCATCATAATGGACTTTAGGGGGATTTGAACTGGACTTGATGGGATCATTCTTATTTTGTTTCATGTTATGTTAGTCTAAGCTCCGATCGAGCGCCCACACATCATCCCGCCTCAGCAGCAGAGAAGGGCCCTCGCACACAAACGTAAAAGTCCACAGATCTTTCAGAACAATGATTTAATCCGAGTGGAACAAACAGAAACGCTGATCCAAACGATCCATCAGAGAGAGTTCAGTTTTAGCTTAAAATGCTGATTAAAGAATCAATGATCCAGACTCATTAAGAATCAGAAGGCAGCTGATAAAATATCAGAAAATAATCCAAAACGTCAATCAGGACTACATGAGGTCACATCTTCAGAAAAAATATCAGGCATTTTTCCCGATAAATTAATCATCAATAACTACATTGATTTAAACCATTTAAATCTTTTTTATGACTCTTCTGTGGCATTTTTAAACTGTTGCTTGTGCAAAATAACAAATAAGCTAACATAAAAAAGGATAAAAGCTTACTTCCAGAATATAAAGGAGATTTTATCTGATGAGTTTTTATTGAGGTTCCTAAATATCCAACAAGTATGTGGTTTTACTATTCTCTGAGCACTTTATTTGTATGATGCACTTTCTATGAGGAACCCATTATATTGGATTGGCTGCTTCTGTTTCCTTTTTACTTTTAGAGCCCCTTCCTTTAAATTTGTATTGCTTTTAAGCCGAAACGTGTCAGTCTAGCAATTAAGACACAAGAAATGCTGGAGTTTTGACCTCTCTGCAATGAAAGAAGCCAACTGAATAAGTCATCTTGGACTTCGGGATGATAATATTTGTTTTCAACATTTCACAGACAACATGAATAAATGATTAAATGAGAAAATAGTTATCAGTTTACTTTATAATGAACAGAATCATTAGTTTCATTATAGACGTATGTTATGGTGGTTATTTATCTAATTAATTTAAAACTTTTGTTTCTGTGCATTTGGAAATTTGGAAATCTTTGCAAAGCATCAAATGTTGTAAAACAGGATCATAAAAGTCGATCTTCTCTTCTTCTGCATTAAGCTGCAGGTACATTTTTGCTCCCTGACCTGTTTTATTTTTCCTCTCAGCGGAGATCAAATGTCACGGTCGTGTACAAAGCAGCACCTGTGGAGCTGGGAAAGTTTCAGTTTCTTGCTCAAAGGCACTTCAAATGCTGCATCTGACAGGGGCTAATGTGATGTGACAGCATGACGTGATGCAACACGGCGTGACACATGAAGACGTGGGGTGGGACGGTGTCCTGATGGACCTTCGTGTGTCGTGGGTGGGTTTAAAGACAGCTGTGTGACTCTGGATGTTCAGCCTGAGAAGATTTAGTGACAAGGGCTCGACTGCTGTTGGTTTAATTGAACGAGGTCACAGAGGACGCACATCGATAACTCCTCTTCCATCAACGGAGACCAAACACAGCCTGCAGATGGTCTTTAAAAAAGCTAGGCATCATTTTTCCACCAGCTAAAGCGACGCTCTGCGGGCAGAAATGTTCATTTGAGGACACAGTGCCAAAAATCCTCTTCTATCTAGAGAAGTGAAATATTCTGTAATCTTCAGACAATAACTAGTATTAAAGCAAAAAAAACCAAAACAAAACTGGATGCCACTGGATTAAATAAAAGTGACTTATGGGTGCTGAGCAGCTGTGGGTCTTGGCTGTTTTCTCTCAGTTTTACCAGCTGTGACACAAGAAAATGACATCCTCAGTCCTAATCCTGCCCAAAAAGTTAAGACCGTTGCTACAGAGGACCGAAAGTGCCAAAATTAAAAATAATTAAAGAAAGATGTAAATAAATGACTCCATAAATAAATTAAATGCACCAAAAATAGTGTTAAACTAAATGTACTCAGTTAACTTATAAATTGTGACATTAAGTTTTGGATTAACTGCACTGTGAATATATTTTCTGTATTTGTTTATTTTCTCTTTGCATTTCCTTCTTTTTAATTTCGTCAAACCAATGAGTAACATTGCAGTGGCTATGATATATACCAAAAAATCCACGGGATTTGAACCCCACTCTCCCAGGTGGAAGTTCTCCGAATACACTGAGTCTTTCTTCCTACGTGGACTTCTGGCTGTTACAGGCCCAGAAGAGGAGCAGTAGTCCTGATCCCCCTTAGACCACTGAATGATTTATTTTTTGTCCAGTATAGCTAAACCCAAAGTGCCTCTCAGTTACCTTAAAAAGAACATTTAATTTACACATTTCTAAAAATAAAACTGAAGATTACATACTTTTAATTTATGGCTGAGCTGCTGCGCTGAACTGTACAGGTGTACCTAATAAAGTGGACACAGAGTATAGTGAGGATGACATCTCTGTGTCTGTTTTGTGCTGCAGGAAACACCAAACCAGCAGACAGCTGCGGCCGGTCTCAAGCATTCATTCGATTCCTCCAAAAACCCAAACAGAGGCGACCCTGTGCGCCGCCTGGCTAACACACCCCGCCCGGTGTTCCTGGAACAGATTAACGGGTCAATGAACGCATCTCCGGGCGGTTCGACCCCGCGCCGCGTGTCAGACTGAATTCCCAATACGTCAAATGCTCGAGCTCTGCAGCCGCTCTCTCTGGCTCGGCGCCGTAAGGTATTTGTCATTAGGATAATGTTTAGAAACAAAGCAGTGACATGCATGTCAACACGTAATTAACGTCAAACGTGTCATTCAGAGAGTCACATGTTCGCCGTGAGCAGAACTGAAGCAGGAGACATGGAGGGGAGGATACAACAAGACTGTCAAAGGACATCAGTTAGCAAAGCTTTCATCTGCTAATTCATCTGTTTAGCACCAACAATAGAAATGAACCTGTTCTTCCTTTAGTATCTTCAAGGTCAGCTGGGGGAGTGACCGTGGACTGATGGTGTCATCAGATCCTGCAGCGGCTCCTCCGATGGTGAATAATGGAAGGACGGGCGGGACCGGATGACAGCAGCCGCAGTGATGTTAGCGGGATACACGAGCACATGCTGTGATTCACTGCAGGACGCTCTGTGTTCATTTCAGACCCACAGAGCCTCAGCGTGGAAACCTGAGCAATGAGTCACAACACGGGAGCCGCTGGGTTCCCCTCGCCAGATTTAGGATTTAGGCTTTTTTCTGTCCCTGCAGGAGTCATGCAGAAAATAAGGTTTCACGTTTAGTTCTGCAACAGTGACAGCACCTTCCTCCTCACAATCACTGCACGTGGCTTAAAGTCTGTAAAGATTAGGAAGTATAATCTTATTTAATGCAAACAGAACTCTTTATAGACTTTTTCTTGCCTGGGGAAATATTTTCCTTAATTTATCCAAAACTGAGGGACAGATGATAAAACGAACAGATTGTGAAATTTTGGGCCAACACTGTTATTTATAATAATACTGCTCATAGCCAGTGCAGTTATTATTTCAGTTTATTATGTTTTTATTATTTATAACCCCCTCTTTTATTATAAAAGATACTACCTCAAAAATCAGAATGCATCAGTATATTGGCAACTAAGGCCCCCGTAACAAAGGCCTAGAGACTGGTTGGCAATCCCCTAGCAACTACAGTTCTACGTTGCAAACTGGAAACAGAAAGCGTTGGAATTCAAAGTTTGGTCTTTTGAAATATGCTGGTTGCAGCAGTAAGGCACAGGTTTTACTTTGGAGGCAAATGCAGAGGCACTGCGGCAGTCAGAGCATCACACCCTCTGGATTTTCACAGACAGTCTGTCCCGAGTCCCTGACATAGAAATCACCGCACAGGCTGTTGCAGCCGAGACAGTCAAGAAGGATCACATTTTTTGGGCTGTGTTACAATCTGTTCAGACAATATAAGGAGTTTAATATACATGTATATTCAAAATAATGTTTGAACATTTATCCAGCACAGCTAATTATAACTGTGACATAACAAATATCGGCCACTGAAAAACAATAAATATCATCGCATTTGCTGATATCAGTATACAAAGGCTGATGTACGCTGAACCTGATATTTGACCTGCTACTTTAGGTTTTTCAATCCAAGAATTAGTGAAAAATACAAGATAATCTGCCACTTTTAATTTTGAAACTGAGAGCCTTAAAAATGGGCGGAGTTCAGGAGTGTTATAGCCTGATGGTAAAAATCAAGTATTTTTGGGCTTTGTAGCCTTTTTATGATAGGACAGCTGAGAGTGGACAGGAAAGCTGGGAGAGAAAGCAGGGGGAACACACAGCAAAAGGGCCCACGGAGGATTCGAACCCGGGCCTTTCCAACAGCCTTACAGCATGCTCAACACGGTGAGCTACACCGGTGGCCCCAAACTGTCAAACTTGGCTACGACTTCCTCAAACCACTGAAAAAGACGGAGGATGATAATGATGAGACGGAGGGAAGAAGAACAGAAACCTGGAGACATGGAACAGGAAGTAGAAAAGAAAGAAAACAAATGAACAAAAGAAAAGGAGGAGACTTGGAGAGTGTCGAGGATGAGCCTGACAATCCCAGCGATCCCATAATCCCCACATTGATATCATCTGACATGTGACCTCGTGTGTGTTCATCCAGAGAGGATGCAGACAGGAGTGCAGGGTTTAAGCAGAGACAAACAAACACTCGATACTCTGCTCTGTTGACTCCACAATGAACCCGATAATGAAAAGACAAAAGTCAAAACTGCGACTGAACAACGACTCATGATTAATTTCAAGCTTTGGTCAGAGATGCTAGATTTTAGTTAGGACATTCGATGTCCAAAGTTGCCCTTTCTAAAATGCAGCACACAACAGGAGGCCATTCATGTGAGACGTGTTTTTACTCCTGGAAAAACTCTGGTTTAGATGAGGGGTGGCGTCTGGATAGAGCGCTGCAGGAGGCAGGACGATGACTACTCGATCGCTGCAAACTCTCCGGACTGTTACCTGTGCTATTCAAACATAGGCTCAATCGAGAGATAACACATTAAAGAGCGCTGAATGTCCAAACTGCCTAGGTTGGAGGGAAGCTCTGCATGGTTCTGATAGCTAATCCGACAGGAACCCTTCAAGTATGAAAAACTGAATCCAGGAAATCTTGCTAGAAATTACTGTTTGTTAAGTCTGACGTCATTCATCGTTTCTGATTGCAAATACTCCTTCAGTTCCCAAGAATAAGATAAAGACTGAGGCACTGCTGAGAGTGTTGATTATATTAGAAGTTCTTGGGGAGGGGAACAACCAAATTTCAAAGGCGTGGTCGCAAATCACCTTTAAAGTTGATGTTGGTTCAAGCTGCTCATGTCCAGTGGAGCACAAATAATCAATCATTTGAAATCATAATAACTTCCACCTTATGGATGTAACTCCAATATTCAGTCCCATTTATTAGTGAGGTCCAGCTGTGAATTCGAACTGAGCGTTTTCATCATCTCTGTTTTTTGAAACCGGAAGCGACGAGCGAGGGTTGGATTGCAAAGCAAAGGGACACCGCACGCTCGCTGGCTAATGACCTGCAACTGACAACTGGTTAACCACTGAGTATAACCTGGATAATCCTACTTTCTGACTCTAAAGCCCCGTCCACATTTAAATCATTTAACTTGTTGTGTATGCTTTGTGGCTGGCGGTTGGTCGCTAGTGGACATTTCCTTCTCTGGTTGCGTAGATAACCTTCGAATGCATTTACCACCCCCGTCGTACGTCAATCAGCAGTATTCTTCGCTCCCACTGATAGCAGCTCTGTCCAAAAATAGACCAAACTGAGAACATTTGATATGATCCATCCCCAAGATGAGGTTAGCCATTAATATGCTGGTGCATGGTTTGATCAGATGTAGAAAGAATTTCAATTGAGATACATGTACAGAAATATTTAATTTCTGTACTGTAGTTTATTGTAACAATAATATTGGCTATGCTGACACAGTGGCTCGACTTTCAGTGGCGGGTTTTAGCATCTCAGCGTAGTTTCAGAGGCTTTTTTCTTCCTGACTAACAAAGAAAACGTTTGCAGTTCTTCAGCAGGGAAAAATCCAGATCAACAGAATTTAAGACAAACTGTATTCTGGTGCAAAGTATCAGCTTCCAACCACAAATACCAGGTGTCCAGAAACTGTCAGTGTTGGGATATTCAGCTCCCCGTGGCCTCACATGAGCAGTGAACCAAGACAGACAGGCCAACATGAAGAACCACTGAACCTGCTGACCAGCCCATATTATAAAAAAATATACCTTCCATCAACACTTCCCCTTAAATAATTTCATATTTGCACAGATCTGTCCACTTTCGGTGTTTTAGCCTGTCGTCACTACCAGCTGCTGAATTTCGCTGATTCGGTTGCTCCTGTGTTGACGCCCCTGAATAAGGACCATAATGTACAACCAGCGACTGAAACCATGAAGTCATCAGGAAACTGTTTACACAGTTCACAAAGCACAAGAGCTGAGCGCCTTTTTCCACACAGACATCCATGCAACTGGAAGTGTTATCGGAACCCGTCTGACTGCCCCCTGCTGGCCAATAAAAACACTTCTTCTCTATTTGCAGCACTTCTCAGACCTGGAAGCTACGTCAATTTTTTTGTATACTGTCTGTGGTGGCTACAGACAGACTCCTGAGGGAAATATCTGCCTTTCAAGCTGCTAAAAGCTTCTCTATGTTCACCAGTGAGTCTCTAACTTAACTGTGTCTGCTTGTTGCTGAGCAGGTACTCCTCTGTGGCTTTTTAAAGCTTCTCCTCTGAAAACAGACGCCTGCCGCGAGTGAAAACAACGCTACGGGCAACCGCTTTCACACTGTCACAATATTTTCACATCGTCAGTTAAAAAAAGACAGATGCTCACTGATACCAGAAGGAGAAGGGGTCTGCTTTTTACTTTTTAACCCAAAGGAATCCTGAAAAATCAAAAAGTGTCGGAGACAAAAAGATGAGATCTATCAGAAAAGTTGGGAAATGCTGAAAGCAGTCGAAACATCCAATTCAACCTATAACTACATGGAGTAAATAAAGGAGAAGAGATAATGAAATAAAACACAACATGACAAAATAAAATCTATCTAAAAAGCTGAAGATAATTATGGAAGCAAAAATCTTCTTTATGTCAGAGTTAAATATCTGTAAATATTTTCAACAATACAGATACCTGCAGTTTATCTGCCACAGATATTTCTTTGTTTTTTATGTTATCTACCTGTTCTGTTGTGCTCTTACAGTATTTTTTTATTTTATTGTTTTAAGAAAAGAAAGGTAAATTTATGTTTTAAAGACTTTAAACATACGCTTCACCAATTTCTGGCTTTGGTTTTCTACACCTTGTGATTATGACAAAACAGCATTTTTTTTTAAAACATCCTGGGAATGAGAGTGGACTCAATATCCACAAACCAAAGTTAAATCTGTAGTATTTTTGGCCACCAGGGGCAGGGGTGTTTCCAGGAATTTTTTGAATACAAGGGCCCAAAAAAAACAGTCAGTGGGTCCCGATGGAAAAAAGCAAAAATAATTAGAAAATTGTCAAAGAAATTAAGTGAACAGTTGGTAGAAATTCAGCAAATTCTAATTATTTTAATTATGGACAGACCTCCTGCCTCCATAAACAGAAACTGCCATGTAAACAGCAGCTGTACTGAAGCGTGCAGCCAGCGAGGTCATGCAGCACGCAAAAACTGGCACAAGTTAAAATCGGTCTTTTGTAACATAAAATAAGTGATCGTTTCATGCTCTTTTATTTTGTTTTGGTCAGTTTGTTTGCTCATCAGTCAGCAGCTTTACACATGAAGAAAACTGGCGTATTTTTTTTACCTGTGTACGTTACGTATCCATGGTTCATCAGATTACGAGTTTGCAGTCTGGTTCCAGTGTAAATTTGTTTTGATACGTTTTATTCTAGTGAGCGGTAGAACTAAAGAACAATGTGTCTCATCCTTGTTTTTAAGTTTATGAGGTAGAGGAGTTACAACTGAACAGTATGCAAAAAAATGTCATGTGCATTTCTCAGACCTCCCCGGCCCGTCCTCAGTTGGTCCAGAACGCAGCAGCTAGGCTGCTAATGCAAACTAGCCGGTGATTGCACATCACCCCATTCTTGCGTAACTTGACTGGTTTCCCGTGAAATTAAGAATTAATTTTAAAGATTTTTTTTAAAGATTACATAAAAAGCCCTGCACGGCCAGGCTCCGGTCTACACAGCTGATCTGCTGAGTACTTAATAGCTGATAAGTATGATGGTAAGCTGAGTACTTATCACCGGGTCAGGGCTTTTTGACTGTTCCACACTCTTCTTTTAAACCCAGAGGTAACCACACTCTGAGGATATAGCCTAAACTTTGGAACAGCCTCCCTCAGCCAATCGCGTCAGCTGAATCTGTGGCTTCTTTTAAACGACTGCTGTAAACTCATTTTATAATTTTTATC
The DNA here is from genome assembly GCA_015106735.1 of Paratilapia polleni. Taxonomy (NCBI): domain Eukaryota; kingdom Metazoa; phylum Chordata; class Actinopteri; order Cichliformes; family Cichlidae; genus Paratilapia; species Paratilapia polleni. The sequence continues at coordinate 642 of VUQI01001155.1, read as the reverse complement.
TGTAGTTCACACCAAATGCTGGCCCTGATGGCATCAGCCCCGAGGTCCTGAGGACCTGTGCTGGTCAGCTGATCCTGAGTCACATTTATGACCCGAGTCTGAAACAGGAGAAGATATCGGCATTATGGAAAACATCCTGTCTGGTTCACGTGCGGAAGAAGTCAAACAGCATCAGAGCTTGCATCACATGTGATGAAGGTCCTGGAGAGACTAGTCTTGGCCCACCTGAGACCGCAGGTGAAAACATTTCTTGACCCTCTGCAGTTTGCATACAGACCAAATCTGGGAGTGGACAATGCAATCACCTGTGGCTCAGGAGCGGCTGTGGCTCAGGAGGTAGAGCGAGTCGTCTACTAATCGGAAGGTCAGTGGTTCGATCCCTGGCTCCCCTAGTCTGCATGCCGAAGTATCCTTGGGCAAGATACTGAACCCCACGTTGCTCCCGATGCATTCATCGGAGTGTGAGTGTGTGTGAATGTTAGTAAGCACTTAAGTGTAGATAAAAGTGCTGTATGAATGTATGTGTGACTGGGTGAATGTGGCCTGTAGTATAAAGCGCTTTGAGTACACAAAACTGAGTAGAAAAGCGCTATATAAGTACCAGTCCATTTACCAGTGACCATTTCTAATGAGATTCAATAT
>VUQI01001153.1:0-15580 GCA_015106735.1 Paratilapia polleni | reverse complement strand
AAATGCAACTGGGTTATCTTTAGAGGAGGGTTTGGTAATGCTCAAAATGTAGTAAAAATCCTGTGGGAGAGAGAGTGCAAGTGCTGGAATTAAAAAACATATACTTTAAGAGCCCATAATCAGACAATCTCCTTTTTCTTTACCAACAGAAGTAAAGATAAATAAACACTGTAATAAATACACCGAATTACATACTTATTATTATTTTTATTTGATAATTATTTTATTTTAACCTTGGACCGATGATGTTAGTGCTGTAATTTGCTGTCCAGTGTGCTCCCACTCTGCTATTTTTATGTTATCTAACCTGAATATTTTTTTCTCTAATTGCACATTGAGTGTATTCCAGTGTGATGATTCTCACCATTTTTGACACTTCAGCTGCACAGCCTATGCTGACCATAATAAAAGGTTTTGAAATTAGGGACAGATTTAAAGGCATATTGATGTGGGGATTGAAAATTTATAACAGCTTATGGTAAACTTTAGATCATGGTTTAACCAAGAAGTGTACTGTAAGCATTTACACAGTAGTTGATGTAGGTTAAGACCTTGATGTATTCTAGGGACTAAAATTACAGGACAACCTGTTGCTGTGATTGACAAGAAAGACATTTGTCTTTTGTTTTTTGACAGATTGCTTTCTGAAATGATCAGACACACAACATTAAAACCACAGATGAATAACATTGATTATTTTGTTAGAATTCAATGCTCCGCTGGGAATCTTTGGGTCCTGGCGTTCATCCACCCACCAACACTGTTGCAGACCAGTGATGACCCTTGTGGCAAAGGCACCCCCCAATATCAGCGGCCTACCTCAGCACAATAGATCACCACAGTTCACATGATGAACATGGTAGATAGCCTAGCCTGGCCTCCATAATCCCCAGATCCCAGTCCCATCAAGCATCAGCAGGATGCACCAGAAAACGTTGATGGATTCATTGAAGCCCCACTCTGCAACTCACAGGGCACAAGGGAAGTGCTGCCAGTGTCCTAGTTCAAGACACCAGGACACCCTAAGAGGTCCAGTGTCCACATAGGAGGGTTGTGGCTGATTTGTGCATTCACAACACAAAGTGTGATGAAAAAGGTCATCTTCTCGTGCTTTTACCACAGCTTCTAATTTTTCATTACTCCGTAGAAGGCAGATTCTGTCTACTCGAGCTTGTGCTTCTTGCACCCTGAATCTCTTCCAAAGGGTTAGCCTTTAATTTAAATTTCATTTTGTGGAAAAAGTTGCAGGAAGACAAATCTGGAGAGCAGAGCAGGTGGTGAGTGAAGATTGTGTTGCATGTAATTTGCACAGAATGTCCTCCCTCAGATGCCTCAGGACATTTTGAACTTTAAGTATCACGCACTGCCTTCGGCCTTGGAAACTCTGGACTATTTAACTGGAAATGTCTCAGTCATAGCCAGAGACCCAGCTGTCAGGGATGATCCTTCACACAAAAGCTGGACCTGTTTAAAACTGAAGTTCAGCTTTGCTCACTGCACAAGTTTGAGGTCTATGGTGAAGTCACAGACACGGAGTGCAAGTGGTCAGAGATCTAGAAATAGCAACTTCACTGAAAGTGGTCCAGAGGTGTAAGAGAAGATCATGCAAGGTTGCAAGGTTGATATTTATGGGCCAAGAACATGCTAGCTGTCTCTAAGAATACCTGAAGAAGATCTGGAAAAATTAATAAAACACACTGAGAGCACTGCAGTTACATTGTGATCTATTAACAACCACACAGCTAGATCATCATGTGAAAGACAGATATCTAAAACTGCTTTGAGCCATTTGTTTCTACATTGCAAGAAAAATAAAATAGCACTGAGATGGCTAAGCAGGTGTCAAATTACCATCAACAAATGTGTAAGTGGAAAAGCAACGTTAATGTTATCAGGCTAGGCTAATTTAGCAAAGTAACTCGCACATATGAAATGCATTTCAAACTTAACAGCACAATAGCACCTTGCATTTTGTAAAGGGACATTTGGCATAAACTGACAACAATAGATAACCATGAAATTATGGATTTACTGAAAAACGGGGCAAACAAGCCCTATATCATCTTTTCTACCCTCTAATAGTGCAAATCAGCAGCAGGACACAGCAAATTCAGCTTTCAAATTTGGCTCTTTGTCACTCTTTGTATTTTTTATATTTACATCTTGTACAGACCGGCCTGAGTTTTGCATCTGTGTCTGACAGCCAGAATGCTTAAATCTCTTTCCCAGAGCATACCTTATTCAGATGTGACTGTTCCCCCAATTTCCTCCTAAAATGTGACAGTCCTGACCTGTCACAAAATGCAATTTCTGGCATTTCAGAATCTGGCTATTTTACCTCAAAAGTGTTGTTTAAAACTGATTTTATGGCCCCTTTCACATTTGACAGCTCGACTAGTTTAATGCAGATTCCCAGAGCTGTCAATCCGAGCATGTTTTATGATACAGTGTGTCATTGCCCTGAGTGGGAAAAAGAAAATGGCTCACTATTCTTTTATCCTTTTACACATTTATTTCTGCTCAGGACCACAGTGGGAAGCCAGCAAGGAGAAGACAGAAGGCAGGGAAACACCCTGGACACCAGTGTTTAAATTGGGCCAATTGTCACTAATTATACTTATTACAACCTGTGTGTTTTATTTTCCTGCAAAACAGTAGCCACAGATAAAATACCACCCAGGACCAAACACTGTCAAAATATACATGAATTGGAAAAGCAATTTTTTATGAGCCCTCATATATGTCTCAAATTCAATTCAATTCAATTCAATTTTATTTATATAGCGCCAAATCACAACAACAGTCACCTCAAGGTTTATATTTTAGGGTAAAGACCTCAAAGTATTAGACAGAAAACCCCAACAGTCAGACGACTCCCTATGAGCAAGCACTTGGCAACAGTGGGAAGAAAAAACTCCCTTTTAACAGGAAGTAACCTCCAGCAGAACCAGACTCAGGGAGGGGCATCCATCTGCCACAACCAGCAGAGTCCAATCTTCTCTCTGATCAAAATTAACAATAATAAAAATAGGTATGCTGTTCAGCAGCTCCCTGCATACGTATTCAGTCATACAGAAACTGGTCTGTGACCCCCTGGCAACCTCTGGTTGCTGGGGGAAAATGTATATTCCCCAGCCAGCTGGTGAGTAGTTGCTGAAGGGTGCTGGCTGTTGCTAGCTGAAACAGGTTGCAGAGAGTGTGCTGCACCAAAAACCTCCCTGCAATTGCTTTGTTCACTGGCAGATTGCTGTGGTTGCCCGTAATTTGCATGGAAGATGCTGACTTGTCTGCAAACACTCGCCAATTACTCCCCAAGTGGTAGTGAAACTGTGAAAAGTGTGACACAAACCGGGAATAGAGAGTGTTTGATTTCCAAGTAACAGCTGCACCTTTTCAGTTGTTCAACTTTTACTTGGACAACGAATGTTTCTGTTTTCAGTTTGCATCGCAGTTTTTCAAGTTTTACTACCACTCTGTGGTTAGTTAGTGGGTGTTTGCAGACAAGTCAGCATCTTCCATGTAAAACTGTAAAACCAAAAGCAATCGCAAAGAGGTTTTTGGTGCAGCACCCTCTTTGTGACCGATTTCAGCTAGTGACAGCCAGCAACCTCCAGCAACCATTTGCCAACTGGTCGGGGAATACACATTTTCCCTAGCAACCGGTGGCTGCCAGGGAGTCACTGACCTGTCTCTAGGCCTGCATGACTGGGGCTTTAGCAATCGACTTCTCAGGCACTACCATCAACTCCCAGATAACCACACGCCAATCTAGTTGCTAGGGAATGCACATTTTTCCCTAGCAACTAGTGGTTGCCTCGCAGTCGCCAACCAGTCTCTAAGTCAGTATATGTGAGGAGATGGTCAGTTAGCAAAGATTAGGGTGGCATAGTGGAACAGTGGTTAGCACTATCACTTCACAGCAAGAAGGTTCCCGGTCTGAATTTCCTAGTCAGCTGGGACCTTTTTATGTGGAAAATGCATGGTCTTGGGTTTCCCATGCAGGCACTAGGAAGACCAGACATGCATGTTAAGGTAATTGGTGATTCCTAATTGTCCATTAATGTGAGGTAGATAAAGTACCAAAGGTGTATAGAACAAAGCACTGTATGAATGAAGAGGTCACTGTGACTTGTAGTCTACAGCACTTTCCGTGGTATTGCAGTGTTCTTAGTGAGCAGTTAATGTGATGTGTGATGTTTCTATTAAACACTGTTTTTCAAGTTATAGAAGTATCCAAAGTAGTATCTATCTGCAGCACATAATTAAGCATCTCTATTAAGGCTGACATTTTAATAGCCATAAAGGGTTAAACTTGATGGCTTTAGCACTTTGCCTGAAGTGAGATTCAGTGTTTCTTTATTAAGATACTATATTTGCTTTTAACTGGCTACCTGCAGCCTTGCCTTCATTAAATGGGGCTTGCAGGTGCAAAGGTAAATCTGATATATGGCCTTGCTGGGAATCTGTTCAAATAGGATACACAGAAGATTTTTTAAAAGAACTACGAGGTAGTGTTAGATCATAGATTTTTCCATTAATTCTGCTAGAAAGTAGTAAGTATCATTAAATTCTTGTAACTTCTTTCGGTAATTCAGAGAATCACGTCAAAAAGAGGCATCAAGCTCATTATTTAACATCAGTCAAACAGCTTGACGTACATATTGAACAAGGTCCATTTGTTGGAGACACAACGCCAGAGCGCTCCTAGACCTTATTTCAAAAAATCAATTCAAATCAGCGCTGCTCTGATTATTTACTACTAATATTCTGTGTATATGAGAAAGCTGTTGAAGGGTTGCCACATATAAAACTGAACACCAGAGCTTAAAACTCTACATGACAACATTTAAAATGCAGTGTGGCCATTTTATTCATTAACCTGCATTAATAATAGAGTTTAAGAATAAATAATATATTGCTCCTCTCTTCTATAGCACAAATTGTACTTTAATTTAGATTTTTTTTTATGCTCTATCATTTATTAATCGTCAAAGGACTCATTAGAGTTTCATTTTTTCACTGACTGGTATCTCTAAGTACATCCATGTCTCTGATAGAGCAGGTATTGACTGCTGTAATAAAGGGCTTTCAGACTACGTGTAGGATACATGTATAGCTGCCTGTGAGCCCGATGACATTCTTTCTGCCCTTTTCGATGACCCACTTTCATGCTGTTGCTCTTAAATTGAGGTTATCTGTGAACAAATCAGTCAGTTCACACAGAAAACGAGATGGAAAATGTCGAGATCCGCTCCACCATATGTGAAGGCTTTTGATTACAGAGGAATTTGTTCTGCAGTTTTAGATGAGACATAGCTATAAGACACTATTCACTGCATGTGTTCAGAATCTTTCTACCGGAGCTCAAGGCAGCACACCTTCGCTTTTCTGAAAACTGAAAAAAAAAACTAGACTGAAAAAAATCAGAAAATTTCAATGATGGCTAGGTCCACCATGCACTGCAATATGCCAAGAAGTCCAAGTACTAGTGCAGCCAAGTAATTCTTTCACATTTGCATCTTTATGGTAAAGACGATGAGTATGTGCTGCCTCTAAATGTATGCATGTTCCCGTTGTTTCTGTTACTGAAATTTAGTCAGATCAGGTTTTCCTCTTGTCATCTTTCGGGAGACACAAGCATCTAGCAGAAGAGCAGCAGATGATCAACCCCGTCCCTAATGATGGTTTTATGTAGGCCCAACCCTACATCTACTCTAATTGTTTCCACTCTATCACCAAGCAGCCAGCCTGTCTTTGAGGCCTCCATAGAGGCAAAACAAAGGATGTCAAACAGAAGACCCTCAGGTATAGTTCTCCTTTGGTTCTAGCTAAAAGCTCTTTGAGAGGGTGCTAAAACGATTTCTCTATGCAGGCGTAACCCTACAAGAGTTCCCAGTTATTTTGTGGTAATTGGTCCCCTTCTTCACACTGGCCACAAAAAGGTCACTTCCCAACGCAACTTTAATGTAAGAAATAAGGGACAAAATCCCTTGTGCTGCTGTGGAAAAAATGCAGTTTAAAGTTCAGCCAAATCTAATTGGAGGCTTCAGCAATGTGAGTTCAACAAATCAAGCTTGTCCCTTGCAGTATTTTTGACGTAGTACTCCCTCTTTATGTTACGCTACAGCTCAGCACTACAGCTTAGACTGAAAATATTTTCATTTTGGAAGATAACTTGATTTTTCTAGCATGGACTGCCAAAGCCTTGTATTCACTTTCACTGAACTGCTTCAGAATGCTTTTCACATGAAGTGATTGCTCAACAGCTGGAATGACGCTGACCAAGATCTCTGCCAAAGTGGCATATGGGCAGGGTAATATACTTATAAGGTGGGCTTGAAAAAAGTTTGACAGTGTTTCTAAGGGAACTTGGAACAAATGTAATTTAGCTCTAATTGATTTTAATTATTTCTACATTAGTCATGGTAGGCAGAGCTGTTTTGAGTAATTTGTGCTGGTTTTTAACTAATGTTCAGAGTGGTTGGTGTTGTTCCAACTGTATATCTGCATTCAGCACAACTGAAAGCAGCCAGAGGCAAAAAAAAAAAATTAGAAAAAAAAAGCTAACCACTAACATATTCAGTAACTGACAGGCCACATGCACAGTACTTACTGTATGATGCTGCATATATTATTTATTGTGTATATATGTGAGAACATACTGTATGCTTCAAGAGAACCACTGGGTCTCATCAGTCTCGTCACATTACTGTCACGTGTGCACAGCACAGACACACACACTGCCCTCTGTGCTCACTTCCCCTCTCTTGACTGAATGCTTAGTCTAGCTGTCTCCATGGGGACTGTCTCCTAGCTACACACTCACACACACTCAGCCATGCACACGTACTTGTCCGATCCCATCTCTCTCCTGGCTGATCAAAAGCAAAGACCTGTCAATCATACACACGCCCCTCCAATCTGGACTTTGTCCTTGGTTATAGAAGACAGTCATCCTCTTTCTTCCTGCCTCTCTATTGCTTTTCGGTCCTTTCCCTCTTTCTCAGCCACTCCAGCAGCCCTCTTATATCAAAGCCAGTGAGGACAGCTGTCGGGCTGTGGATCTAAACAGCGGGCTGCCGTCATAGCAGGAGGTGAATTAATCTGCCCTGGCATTTTAAACCTTCGGGCCCTTTCCAAACATTACATCTGTGTGGCCCCCCATATCTTCACCGGTTAATACACACCCAACACTGATGTGGACAATGGTAGAGTTAAAGTAACCTGTCATTATCAGACATTTAATGTGACTATTTCCACTTGCTAATTGGCAGATTTTGCAGGGTAACTGCTGGTTATTGCAGGTCACTTGAAATTGACCATGTTGAAATTAATCAATACAGCTGAAAAATAATTAACCCATTCATCATTTTAGTTCTGTACTTTAAGTGGCCCTTTTATCCTTTTCCTTGATTTCTATCATATATAAAGTGTTACAGTGGTGAGTGCTCATATTAAACATGGCCAAAGTTTCAAAACACAAGGTCAGAGTATGTAAGTAATCCCTTTTGAGCCAAACACTCAGGCTTTAGACTCTTCAGACTTTTCTACTCTTGGATCTGTAAAACATCAAAGAAATGGGATATCCTTAATATGGTCATTTCAGGTACACTCTCTGGTGTAAGTACAACAATGTGCTGTTCAAAGCTTCTGTTTGCAAGGGGCAGTCAAGAAAGTTGGCTTTAAGGGAGCTAAAACAGCTTGTTTCAGTCATAATATGAACTGACGTGATGCCCAAGGCCCAGCAAATGACAAATAAAGATCATTTTGAGCTGCAAATCATGCAAAGCTATTCTAGTACAGAGTCCAGGAATAAACCTATAGTGGTGGAAATGAGCAGCTTTTTAACACTTCTTTTGAAAGAGCATACAGTCAGAGTCCTTACGTTTTCAGTTCTGGCTGGTTTGATCACTAAAGGTGCTAATAACCAGTAATTTGTTTTTGCTCCTTGTGCAGATACATTTTCAGAAATGTTACAAGAACAACAGTGTTCAGTGTTACAGTGAAACTAATCAAACAGTTTTGGTAAATAAGTCTCATGCTTCATCTGCATCTGATATATTTAAATTAAGTATTGAACAAATTATTTAATGTTTAAAACAGACTGTCAAAAAAAAAACGAACATCCAAAAAGCAGCCATTCCATCTTTCTGTGTTGGCATGTTTGATAAACAGCTGTAGTTAGTTCTAACCATGGGGTGAATACACAGTTGCTACTTCACAGTTAAAACTATCCTGTTCTACCAGTCAGCTGCTTAGATGCTGTAACATAATACAGTTCCAAAATGGTTTAAAAAGGCTGAACAGTAAACAGTGAGGCTGATATCAGTTAGATAAAATTATGCTAGAATTGTATGCATGCATCGCTTCTTTATTATATTTCATATAATGAGGATTATGAGCCTACATCTGTGAGTAGACTTTTCAGTAAATGCATAAAAACTTTGGGACCCCCCCCCACACACACACACACTTAGAAAGTCAGTGTTTGTATTCAGGCCAGCTCACAGCATCTAAACTGACACACTGACTGAAAAACCTCTCAGCAGGTTTACCACATTTAGAGAGAGGAGCTGGTGTTGCCTGCCAATCAGCTTGCTTTATTGTGACTCCTTCTGAGAGCTTGGCTTCAATCTTGATTGAATTCACCTAAATCATTTAAACTTGTAACTAAACCACACTTTTGCCATCAAGCCCATTGTTAGTCTGAGGCACTGTGGATCACATACAAATCACACACAAAGCTTTAAAAGTGATAAATGGTGTAAAAATGAAACCAGTCAAATAAAAATAATTAAAAAAAAATTGTATGTGATTTATGAGTGTCTCATTAAGCTACTTAATTTAGCCAAAGATGTTTTATAACTACTTAATTTAGATGAAGACTGATCAAAACAATGGGTTGATGCTCCTGAGTGAGAAGTCAGGGTAGCACTGTAAGACTGAAGTGCTGGCTAGTTGCCCAATAGCCATGGGCCTAACCTTTGGTTTTGTTCAGTTGATTGCTGAGTTTCCTTAGGTTTTTTGAACAGTTTTAAATTTGTTTTGGTATAGTTTCCTTTTGTTTTCTTTTTTTTCTATACCACCAACCTGAGCTGCCCTGTTATCTGTCAGTGTTTGTAAATAAATTGCACAACGGGTGAAGAGAGTTCCTGCCTTTAAATGTGTTTCCTCCAACGCATTTGTAGCCCTCTTACAGTATCCCACCTGTAAATTACTACCATCTTGACGCCACAGTTGCCTATTGTTTCTGGAAGCTAGCTTGACTCCGAGCCACCGGAATCTATAGTTTCTGTGATTTTCATGTTTCTGTATCGCTTCAACAAAGCCTGGAGCGAGGCAAGCTGAGAGACAAGCAGCTTTTTTGGGCTGTTTACGTATGCGCATTGTGGATAAACGTGTGGTCTTTGGTGGGAGTCCAGCGTACTAGACAAGCTACCACTGGGTCAGCTTTTTACTGCTCTCAGATCAGTTACGATCTGTGCATAGTTGCGTCTGGTAGCAGGGAGGCTAATCAGAGCTGCCAGCTCTCCTGCTAACTTAAAGCTGAAGCACCTTACAAATACAAGGGATCAGACTTCAGACCACACTTCTTTTTAAACTAAACAAAATAGGAAAAAAAATCCAACAAAAAATGTGACCACAGAAAAAAGTGCCATCACTTGAGCACTTTGGTGGGTAGGGGTACAGACTAGCCACCCTCTCAAAAGCAGTGCACCTAGGGGAAACACTGCATAATAGAGATACGACATGAGAGTGTTTTCTGTGAAATGTACACATTTTTCTTCTGGCTGCATCTCAGTGACTGAGCAAACTAGTATGTGTCATTTGACTGGTCAGACAGATCCATACAGTATGTTTCTAGCCATTCTCATCTACATTAAGCTATAGGGGACCATTATTCAAAGTCAAGTCCTGGGACCAGAGCCCCTGATCCCAGGCATGTTGCTCAGTATTCAGTTGGCTGGTTATCTGACAGAAGAATAGATTGCGCTCCAAATGAATAGATGATATGGTCCAACAAGAAGTATGAGAAACCTCTCGAGGTGCAAGAGTGAAAAAAAATTAAAACTAGTTCGATATGTTTCAGCAATGTATCATCAGATCACAATGCCCTTTTTAACAAATTTTCACATGTGGAAAGATGACTCAGTGTTCCCCAAAGCAGATTAGTTTTCATTCCTCAGTGAAAATTGATGGTCGAGCATGACACTGAAGTAATTTATCACGACAAACACAGAAGTAGGTTTATATTTGGCACCAATGTGTGATTTTTTTTTTTTTTTTTTTCCCTGTGATTTTCGGCCATGTTATCTGATTCATGATCTAACTTTGCTGAGGTTATCTTGGCTGGCTTTGGCAACTGTGTGGATGGACACATCAATGGGGATTTGCGGGTAAAAATCTATGAGAAAGTAAAGCGGGGTGAATGCAAAGACAGATAACCCTGCCCAAGTACGGGCTGCAGTTTCACTCAGAACTTAACCACTAGCACTTTGTGAGATAGCCAGGTGGTTTTCACAGCTCAAGCTTGACTGGACCTTAAAGACCCCCATATCACATGTGTGAACAACAGTGTGCTGGCCTTTTCGGTTTAAACAAGCTTCTGTTGCTTTGCAATGCATCAAGAACATAATGTGCATATGGCTTGTTGCTGTTTTGGCACAGAGAGGCAAGTGTGACTTTTCCTGGCTGAAAATGTTCAGAGGATAGAGAGCCCTATGGCTCTCTGGCTGGGGACTGTGATTGAGAAAGGCCAGCTGGCTTACTCCAGGTCTGGATGTGAACTGACAGGAGAAATATGGTCTTGGATATTGCCAGAAGGGAAGGGGGTTCTGGTAGAGATATCTTTTAACCGAGGTTGGCCAACAACACTCAACCATTCATGGCTTAAAATGCAAGGATGGGTGAAATCACCCAGCTATTTTTGAACTTAGTTTGGCCCAACCAAAAGCCAAAACAAAGGCAATATTATAAGATATTCTGATGATACAAGGACTCAGTTCATCCATTGTCTGTGTAAACAAAGGAGATTTGAAGCCACTTGAAGAAATGGGGCAGTAACGGTTCTATTTGCCGGTAAGAACATTGAATCACAACATATCAGGTGCAAAGATAAAGCACAAGCTTGCAGCAAAAACAACATATTTCAAGCTTAATTATTTTCCTCAGACATGCCGCTTGAGAGAGGAAACCTCATTAAAAGTTATTATACACCTCATGAACATGGGGCAAACAAGTCTAGGCAAAAGAGACTGGACTATTAACCCACGTTTTAATACAGTACCATTCCTCATTATTCCTTTTGTTGCCATTTATCATTTGCCCTTGAAAGAGACACAGTTATTACCACATTCAATAACTGTAAGAAATAATGAAGTACATTAGATCATTTACCACCTGTTGTAAGAGTGTGCATAAGGATAATGGCATACCCTATTACAACAATATATAATGGCACTACTACTATAATATTCACTGTAAACAAGAGTCAGGTTCCTTCTATCCATTCCTTGTATGTTCCTTGTATTCTACAATAAAAACAAAATTAATATTTTTGGATTTCTCCATGTCTGTTGATGCTTTGCTTAGTCCTATTTTTTGAATAATATTGCAGATACACAAAAATATCCATATCTGGTCATATGCAAGTAGTTTAAGCAACCTAGTTCTGGTGACTGGTACATTAGGATCTTTCTCACGGAGGGTGATCAGGCAGTTTCCAAATCACACTTTGCAGCAATGTCCACATTCCCAAATGTAACTGCCTCGATTGAGTGCACTCATGTTAAATTAAGAGAGCCTAAGTATGATGAATTGGTGTTTCTGCGATTAAAAAATAATGCTCCATCACTGTGCTAATCATTTGTGATGCAAAAGTGGTTCTGACAAATGTGGTTGCCAGCCATGTCTGCTACTGCATCAGTCCATTTAGCAGCATTTTAGACACATTTTAAATGTATTACGCTTCACGCAATGGTAAGGCCTTAAAAGCCCAGTTCCTCTTTGCTCTGGTTGCAGCAGACGGTCTGCAACACTGCACACAGTCGTGCCCATATGTAGGTTAATATGCACCATCGGTTTCTTAAAGAGGAGTAAATGTATGCAATCAAGCACGGGGAAAATGTTCAATCAGCCCGAGACCTGCAATGCTATTCTGCTTTCTATCGTATACCTCATAACATGGCTGTAAAAAATTGTTTTTGGTTTCTGTAGAAACCTGATGAGTCACAAAGTGTGCCATCAGTTAAGTGTATGTCTGTACTGTACCTTTCAGAAGTCACTGAGTTTATTTTCATTTTACTCATTGTTTCAATGCTCATTTTTCCATCATTGTATTCACCTAAACAACATTTCCTTGCTGAGCTGTAGAGAAGGAATAGTAACACATGGGGGGTTTTGGCACTTGTCTCATCTATTTCATTGTTTTGAAGTTTCACATTGACTTTGGCTAAATTTAGGAATCTTTCAAAGCACTGTGGATTGGATTCGATGTGCTTTGGACAAGACAATTCATTTCATATCAGGCATGTAAATAAAGTAAATTATTTAAAAACCCTATACTTTAGAGTGTATGTCATACTTTAAATATGCAATGCTGCATCCCTTATTATTTCCCATTTGCTGCTTACTTCTTCCAAAAAGCTCTGGTTTCCCATACCATAACATTTTATTGGAAACACTGTAGTAGGCAAATTAGGAAATTTGTTTTTAGTTTATGAAAAAAATCGTGCATCTTGAAGCGTGTCCAAAATTGACCTAGTATGTTCTTCATCACATTCACTGCTGTTTTTACTGGGTGAAATTTTCAAGGCAAGGCAAGTTTGTTTGTATAGCACATTTAATACACAAAAGCAATTCAAAGTGCATTCTCTGTCTCTCTGCTTTACATAATGCATTAAAGCGTTAAAGGGGGAACAGAAAAACAAGGCAAATTAAAAGAAACACTTTTAATGGAAATTATAAATTTGAGAACAGGGACATAAATGAAGAAAAGAAGGGCAGGGTGGGTTTTAATGAATATTTAAGCATCCAAACAGACACTTTTAATGTGGATGTAAAGGTGGTCAAAGTCCAACAACCACTAGAGTGTTGTTACAGCTCTGTGGTGCTCAGGACTAGTGAAGGACAGTCAGTGAGTTACTGGTCTCCCTAACTGATTAACTACTTAAAAACATGAATATTTTGATCAGCCTGTCAATTTACTGGTTGATGTTCCTACCCTCACCTATGGCCACGAGCTGGGACTGAAAAAATAAGATATACTGTTTATGCTGCGTATACAAGCAACAGATGCCCTTCCTCTGAAGGGTGTCTGGATTTAGAAATGGGCTGGGGAGCTCAGTCATTTAGGAGAGGCTCAGAATAGAACCACTGCTAGTTAAGGCGGTTTGAGCATCTGACTAGGATGCCTCCTTGATGGCTCCTAGTCGAGGTGTTTCAGACATGTCTAACCAGGAGGAGACCCATGGAGAGCTCTTGGACATGCTAAACAGATTATGTCACTTGGCTGCTTTGGGAATGCATAAGGATGCCACAGAAGAGCTGGAGCTGATGGCCTGGGAGAGGGAGTCCTTGTCGGCTCCATCCTTGTACCCTGGATGTGGAAAAGTGGTAGAAAATGAATGGAAGGATGAATGGATGGATGTTTCACAATTTAATGCACCAGATACTTTTGCTCTTCCTCAAACTGAAAAATAAGATAAGCGGTTATCCTTTCTTTAGTTTATCCCTTCGGTTATCCCAGCCTTTAAACACAAAGGTTATCCTGACCAAGCATCAATATGCGACAAGCTGAAAGTAAGATGGATGGATGGATTCAGTTCAGTTTTATTTTTAAAGTGCCAATTCACAAGAACAGTCACCTCAAGCTGCTTTATATTGTATGTAAAGACCCTACAATGTTAGAGAGAAAACGCCAACAATCAGATGATCCTCTATGAGCAGGCACTTTGCAACAGTGGGAAGGAAGAACTTCCTTTTAACAGGAAAAAACCTCCAGAAGAACCAGGCTCAGGGAGGGGCAGCAATCTGCCACAACCGGCTGGGGAGTGAGGGGGAAAGAGAAGATCAAAATGGGGAGCATGGATGGATGAATGGATGAATGACGGAATAAGCAAAAATATAAAATCCTATTAAATTTGATCTTGACACAGTTGATACAATGTGATTACATTTTATAAAAGACAAGATTGAAATGATCTGTGAGGATACACACATTTCAAAACTTATTGACTTTCAAATCTTTTGAAATATAAAAAAATATAATTTATGACGGCTAATTTAGGTCTTTTCAATGATTTTTCATTTTTTCTCTTCATCTGTCTTTAGTGGGCGTTAAAAAGAGAACTTGTGTTTATTCTTGTGTTATATGCACAAACTGTAAGTTTTCCAGTTCCATTGCTTTACAGACTTTTGAGTTTATAGAAACTAGAAATAGAAAACTAGGATTTTATCATTGCTCTCACATTACTCACCTCAGCTGCTGCCAAGATGTGTTATGTTTAGAGCCAACAGCCATTACAATATACACACACTATCACTCCTGACATAGTTTTCATTATTCATATTTCATTCCTGATTTCCTGACAACTTCTGAGCTTGTCAGTCTGAATGATTTATTCATGCAGGCTGCCAGTGGTTTTTATGGGAATAGTTCACCTGTTTTAACCTTAATACTAACTGGCACTAGAAGCTACATAGATTAAATGGTCCATACAGTGCACTCCAAAGGCGAAGAAATATGATAATCAATATTTAAATATCAATCCTACTGTGTCTACACTAGGCAGTGAATGGGCTTTAATTTACATGCAATCGTGGGTATACTCTTCAGAGAGCTGCATTACTGTATAGACAAATCAGTCAATGATTTTTTTTTCACCATTACGCTACTGTACATGGTGGTTTAATGCAGACTATTATTCTTGCAGTGGAATTTACCAAGCAGTGATCAAAATGGAGCCACTTCAAGAATCTGTCTTTGTAAAACACATAAATGGTTGGCTGATCAACATCCTTCAACAGACCCCGTTTTATTGTACAATAATTCACAGACTCATTGCCATGGATAAGAGGGTTTTACATAATGCCACTTGCTATTCATTCCAAGAACAAAGTGGAGCCCCTCCTCACGTCTCACTCCCAAATCTGCGGGTGAGCTCGTGATTAATGTGTAATTGACTTGATGAATGGGTTTCCTATTCTGTGAATCCATCAAAACACTGCTTGATTAAGCGTCCTCTGCGACTCTGATTAAAAACCAGCAAGATCAGCTTCATTTAAACACAAGCACGGACCCATCATGTTTCAAAATCTGGTCACGCCCACTGATTATCTCCTTGCAATGTAGGGTAATCAATGCACGTGGAGGCTGGGGTATCGAGGGTTGACATAGTTGTGGTTGTAGGGGATACTTTGCAGGCGGTGTGGTGGAGAGTCGGCCCAGTTTCAGCAATCAGTCATGCCAACAGAAGCAGAATAGGATAGATAGGGGGCGGAGGAGGAGATGGATAGTGGAGGGTAAGAGTTTGAGAGGTGAGAATAAGATGGAATGGGATTCAGACACAGACGAGGGGGG
>VUQI01001151.1:2495-14553 GCA_015106735.1 Paratilapia polleni | reverse complement strand
AGTCTTCTTCTCACACCCAAACAGACTGAGGCACTTGAATTTCTTGGAATCAATAATTCCCTATAGGCACTCCCCTTTCTCGAGGAGCCAACACCAGCTCAGCAAGCTGAGCTGCCAATCACTGCCAGGAGAGATAATGGTTCTCCTGCAGTTTTGACCATTGCCCAGAAAAACATGGCTTCTACCAAAGAGCTCCAATGCTTTTTCAAATTAATACAAAAATACAAATAAACCTGGCCAAAGTAAAGTGGAGGATAGGGTAGGTGGGTATACTGTTTTTTTGTTTATCTGTTAAGTTTGTACCCTGCCCCTTGCCCTATGGCAGCTGGGATAGGCAGTTAAAAAAATGGGTAGATGGATGGAATTTTTTTTAAATTAAATAAATAAATACATAAATGAATAAATAGCTTCACCTTTAGGCTAGAAACAATGCCACCCATTTCTGAATAGTCTGTATCCTGTATCCTGGATAACCTTAAATAGACTGGAATAACCATCAGCCATATGTGATGAAAGTAGCTGCAGTAAAGCTCGGGTTATTTTAGTCCCTTCTGGCTGTGGATTTCACAAAGGCAGAAACAACTTAGTTAATCAGCCCTCACAATATCACTGTCTGTCAAGTAAGGATTAGTTTGGATCTGAACTGCAACTCTCACTTACAAACACAAAGCTAACAGAGAATTACATAAGAGTAGTGTAAGCAAATAGCAGTTAAAACATGTACTTATTTATTTAAGCAGATATAGACAGATAAAACCAGTCAAATAATATAAACTGTCAGCATTATTGTCGCAATGTTTCATATTGACTGATTGATTGATAATCTGGTAGGCTTCTACGTGTGCTGTACAGTGGAAAAAATAACAAAATGAGCTTATATATGATTATACTGTATAAAAATGACATGAATGAAGTATATACACAGCAGTGTCCACTAGGGGCAGCAGTTGAGGTTCACAGACAGTCTCTTGGCCAGAATGACTTTGTCACACAGAGCAGTAAAGCTGTTGTTTAAAAGGTGTTTTCAACTGAAATTAATACATTTCCACGAGAGATACATTTTCCTGAAGCTCAGTTTCACAGTGTACAGTGTCAATTCATATGTTTGAATCCGATCATCTAAACAGAAAACACACTCAGTATAAAAGAGTAGAAGGGGCTGTAAATAAAACATTGTACATTCACTCCCAAAAAGGAGTTATAAAGAAAAAAAAATTAGGCTTTCCACACTCTTCATTAGTCACCAGTGGCAGTCTGGGTGGAAAAAAAAAGAACACAAATACAGATTGATAATCAGTTAGCACAATAGCTTTCCTTTAATGGTCACTTGGAAGTCATTTATTTGGAGAGAACAGTGTAGTTACCTTCACTTTGTCGAAAAGTTTTCTGTTAATGGTCCCTCCGAAAGCGCGCAGCAGTTTGGGTGTTGGTGGTTTGGGTCCAAACAGTGCCAATCCTTTTTTCTTCTCCTCTTCAGCTTTAGCTGCTGTTGGGCCCTTAGCCTTCATTAATTTTCTACACACACACACACACACACCAAAATATTGGCAAAACATAATGAGGAAATTCAACAAATGTCCAGTGATGCTCTAAAGCATATAACACTAAACTTGTAAATTATGCCTCATAGGCTTTTGTTGTTTAATGTCGGTATGTTGGGATATTGGTGGATAAAAACAGCGTTTTCTGACACAACTTCACCTATTTCCAAGGTGCACAGAGAAAAACATAGAGTCTAAAGAGGTTGAAGCTCCAGCAACACTTGTAATGTAAAGAACAACTTTATTGCTTGACATGCTCTTTGGCGTGTAGTCATCATGACCCCGATGAAGACTACACGTTGGTGGGTAAACTCACATGAACTACTCACTTCTGGTCCTTCCACAACATTTCTGAACATTTAAGATCACTGACTTTCTTCTTCTTTGCCCATTCTTTGATAGAGCAACTTCTCTTGAGACTTGTGGACAGATTACCTAAAACTTTAGATTTAGACTTAGTTTCACGGTAGAATTCAGATTAACTGCTGAATCAGTGGTGGAAATCCTTCCTAGCCCAGATGTGCCATAGATGGGATATAGTTCTGCAGTGTTTTCCTTTCTCCATACATACCACTTCTCATTTAAACCAGAAAGTTTTATTTTTGTCTCATCCTCCACAAAACATCAGTAAAACAGCCTCCTGGATGGTCCACATGTGATCTTTAGTGCTTTTTGGAAAGCAGTGACTTTGTCACTTAAACCCTGCCGTGCACACCAGTGTTGTTTAGTGTTGTCCTGAATTCATGAACATGAACATTAGCCAAAATCAGAGAGGGCTTCAGTTGCTTAGAAGTTTACTGTGGTTCATTTGTGACCTCCCAGACTGATACACGCCTTGCTCTTAGAATGATGTTTCTTGGCCCCCTCTCCTGGGGAGCTTCATAGTGGTCTTGAATTTCCTTCATGTGTTCACAATCTGCTTGACTGCGGATAGAATGAGTACATGATCCCAGCCAGATGAACACCACCAACTACCCTTTTTCTGAGATCCACATGACTCTTTTTTTTTGTCTGTGCCATGATTAATTGTAAAGATCAGATGTTGATAGATCCTTCTTTAAAAAAAAAAAGGTCCACCCATTAAC
This sequence comes from Paratilapia polleni, assembly GCA_015106735.1. NCBI lineage: Eukaryota > Metazoa > Chordata > Actinopteri > Cichliformes > Cichlidae > Paratilapia > Paratilapia polleni. The sequence goes on along the minus strand of VUQI01001151.1, from coordinate 11,927 downwards.
ACCATATTATCTTGCCACCTGACTGCAATTTTACATTAAAAAAAAAACTGCTAATCCGAGAGGTTTTACTTTTACTCCTCACAGATATGTATCATTGGTTCCTCAATAAATAAACAACTAAGTTCAGTATTTTAAAATTCATTTGTTAAACAGATTCTCTTTAGCTGCTTTTGGGACTTTTTGGGTTCTATTCAAGCAGAACGTTTCAAAGGATTCACAAACCTTTTTTTTCCCAGCAGCTGTATGCCATGTGACCACACACAGCTACTTTGATGACCGCAGCAAACATTAATAAAGAACTGTTTCTTGAAACCCCAGACTAACCTGCCCTTCCTGGCCAACACTTTCTGAGACTCTGGGTAGTGAACCAGAATGTCAAACAGGTCTTTCTTCTCCAGGACAAAGAGGTTAGCAAAGCCGTATGCTTTGACATTAGCTGTCCGCCTGTTCCCTCCATCTTTGGAAGACTGCAAGAGACTACGAAACAAAAAGAAAAAACATTTCCTATTTGAATATTTCTAGAAGTTGTCCTTTGTGTGTTAAGTTAACTGACTGTCATGTGATTAAAAGCATAACAATACTGTGGTGATTAATCATCTCTGATGTTTATTAATTATCAGCACATCAATTTTTGTGTGTAGTTGAACTCACCTAATTTCGCCAAACACACAGCCAGCCTTCAGTGTGACAAACACAATACTGTTGTCAGGTCCTCCAACCACCTGCACCGCTCCACTTTTGATGATGTACATCTCTTTACCGATGTCACCCTGCAAAGATATAAAATAATTTACATAATTTACTGAAGGGATTTTGTTGTGAGTGAAACACTAGTGTATAAGGGCCATTTTAGGTAAAAAAAAAAAAACACTCAGGATTTCTGAGATTAAAGTCATAAATTTACACACAAAAGAATTCAGATACCCTCTGATATTCAAGTTGTACATTTTGTAGAAAAAACTTACAAACCTAGGAGGAAAAACATCACATATTTAAAAGAAAATTTTGATATTCTCTGTGATAAAAAAAGTGGCAAATTTTGGAGATTTCATTTTATACACATTTAGAAGAAAAAATATAATATTCTCTAAGATTTTAAAGTATCATAATTCTAATTTTGTGGGGGAAATGCTTGGATATTTTCTGAGATTAAACTGGGAAATTTAGGAAAAAATAACTTACTTAAAAATTTGCTTGAACACAGGAAGATGTGCAGCAGCAACAGATGCATAGAAGTTGTCATCTCAACAAAATAAGTGTGTTGTTTTCCTCTGAATACATTCAGTTCAGGGCAATGTCTCTTCACCTTCATCTGATTGCTTGTCATGATATGGTGACTCAGGGCTAAAATCACAAGTATCTCCTTATTGCTAAGTTTGATTGCAAAGTACAGCATTAGTTCATCCACTTGAGCAAAGTAAACCTGATGAGTTTGATCCAATTTGCAAAGAAAGAAAATTGATTAAAAAATAAAAAATAAAATAAAATAAAAATGTATCCTCCCCCAGCTCAAAACTTTTAAATGTTTTTATTTTTTACTTTTAATGGCCCTAATATGTTCTTCATATAAGGATTATAAAATTAATTAATTAATTTGCTGTGTTGACGAACAACTTACATTCACATTTGTAACCCATGATAATCATGTAAGAATGAACTCACCTTCTTCACAACAAAGTCTCCGGGCAGATAAATGATTGACTTGAGCCTCAACAACATGTCCACTAACATCTGCTGGTCACAGCCCTGTGGAAACATATAAAGATATTTGACCGACCAATCTTCAGTCTCCCTGTCATTGTGCGTGGTATTTTTTCATGTGCCTGCACCTTGAAAAGGTCAATCTTCTGGAAAGTTGCCAGGTTGATGTCCACAGCAATGGCTGTTCTCATCACTAGAGGCATCTTATCCAGCAGCTCAGACTCATCTGAAAACATCAAGATGAAAAATAAGGGCCTAATTCAGTGTCAAATGTTTCTAGAGATGGTAAAATAAGTGTCAAATGATTGTAGGGGTGAGAACTGCATTTCTTCATCCTGTTAAACACTGAAATGAAGACTTTATCAAGGGTCTACTGACCCAGCATGCCCTGAGCGTCCCAGGTGTAGGTGTACCAGGTGCGGACTCTGTTCTGCACCAAAGATGGGATGTGGTTGGTCACCATGTAGCCTACAGTACTGTCCATGGAGGAACGGAAATAAGTCTGTCCTGCTGTCGCTGCACCAATGACATCTCTCATCTGAGACATTAGGATAAGAATAAATACTTTGGTTAAACTGGATAACTGCTCCACTCAGTTAGACAGTAGAATGAATGAGCTTTTGTTGACTTTTTGACAGTCAAGACTTCACAGGGAACCAGTGAAATATTATAGAATGAGTGACTAATTGGTCTCCGTATCTTTTCTAACAGGACCGGACAGGTTTATTCATCTATCTACATCAACAGGACAAGTGGGAAAAGAGACAGTCATTTACTAATGCTACTATAAAGATGCTAATTTCAAGATTTTAATCAGGACTCCAGAAGAAGTGAGGATGCCAGGGGTGTGACTCATGCTACAGGCAAAATGGGTCTTTGTGTTACCTGTCCAATCAAACTGGAGAACACAAAGACGCCCATGAAAAAGTTAGTCATCTGAAAGGTAATCTCAAAGACGGTTTCGGGTTCATTAAGGCCCCCGATGTTGATCAGACTGCGGACAGCAAAGTAGTAACAACGCAGGTACCTGTGGAGAGGGTGAGGGGGTGTCAGAGGGGCTGCCATAAACTATATTAGATGTTTCGAGGCAGTGTAGAAGAAATGGTGTTTGTTTTTTTTTAGATAAAATATGGGAGGTGTGAGTTCTGGGCACATTTGATCGATTCCCTTGATGTCTTGCTGCAGTTTTTTTTTTTTTTAATCAAACAAAATTTGCTGCAATTGCTTTAGCTGCTCAAGTAAACAAAAAAAAAGAAAAAAGAAAAAGAAAAACATGTCTTTCCAGTTGGAACAAATAATTATAAAAAAAAAAGAAGAAAAAAACAAGGACGAAATTAAAAGAAAAGAAAATATAAAGCAGAAAAGCACAAATGCTACAAAAGAGAAGCTACCTGGCCAAGAATGACGGACATAAAGAATGCCCCAAAAAGGTAGTTGGTCATCTGAAAGATCAGTCCGAACATGGTGTCTGGAGATGGCAACTCAGCGATCAGTAGCAGAGACTTCTCCGCATAGAAGAAGCAGCTGAGGTAACTGCAGCAGCAGCAGCAAAGATGGGACATGTGAAAGATGTCAAATTTGAGATTTTGCTTAGATGTTTTGTGTCTGTTACAGTGCAATAAACATTGGAATTACTGAAGAAGTTCAGTGTTATCTCATTCTGTATACATTCATACATACTATAGAATTTATTTTCGAGATATCAAAAATAAAAACAAAACTGATATATTTATCTGTTAATCTTATGTAACTAGATGACATCGTGGAATCCGGACTTATCACTAGCCTGGATGCTAGTGGGTGTTTGTGTCTGTGTGCAGTGTCTGGTTTTGGTGCCTAGGTTTCTCTGCTATACATTTTTGTTGTGCATTGCTAACAATATCCTCCTGAGCTCTCATAACTGGCTCATGTCAAACTATGACTTCAACAGAGACAATTTTGTATAGATTTATTGTCCCGTAAAACAATATCTGAATTTACACTCACCGGACACTTTATTAGGTACACCTTGCTAGTTCTGGGTTGGACCCTCTTTTTGCCTTCAGAACTGGCTTAATTCTTCATGGCACAGCTGCTGGAAACATTCCTCAGAGATTTTGGTCCATATCAACATGATAGCATCACACAGTTGCTGCAGGTTTGTCAGCTGCATATCTATGATGTGAATCTCCTGTTCCCCCGTGGACATAAATGGATGGACATGGTCAGCAACAATACTCAGGTAGGCTATTGTGTTTAAATGGTGTTCAGTAGGTACTAAGGGGCCCTAAGTGTGCCAATTAAAAAATCCCCCACACATGACACTGTCACCACCAGCCTGAACTGCTGATACAAGGCAGGATGGATCCATGCTTTCATGTTGTTTATGCCAAATTCTGACCCTACCATCAGAATGTAGCAGCAGAAATTGAGACTCATCAGACCAGGCAACATTTTTCCAATCACTATTGTCCATTTTTGTTGAGCCTGTGTGAACTGGAGCCTCAATTTCCTTTCCTTAGCTGACAGAAGTGGCACCTGGTGTGTTCTTCTGCTGCTGCAGTCCATCTGCTTCAAGTCTCAACATGTTGTGCATTCAGAGATGCTCTTCTGCATACCTTGTTTGTAACGAGTGGTTATTTGACTTACTGTTGCCTTCCTATCAGTTTGACGCAGTCTGGCTATTCTCCTCTCACCTCTGACATCATCAAGGCATTTTCACCCAGAGAACTGCCGCTCACTGGATACTTTCTCTTTTTTGGATCATTCTCTGTAAAACCTATAGATGGAAAAATCGCAGTAGACCAGCAGTCTCTGAAATACTCAGACAAGCCATCTGGCACCAACAACCATGCCATGTTCAAAGTGACTTAAATCACCTTTCTTCCCCATTCTGATGCTCGGTTTGAACTTCAGCAGGTCGTTTTGACCTGCTACATGCCTAAATGCATTGAGCTGCCATGTGATTGGCCGATTGGATATTTGCGTTAACGAGCAGTTGAACAGGTGTACCTAACAAAGTGGATGGCAAGTGCATATTTTGAAATTCGCACACTTGTCAGTAAACACTTGAACAACATTACTGCATTCTTTGTCTTTTTAAAACAGCAAACACCTTTTTTTCAGACGTTCAAAGTGGATCTGTTAAGCCTTTTCTTTTTCTGTCAAATACATACTGTTACAATGGTAACAGTTCAAACCATCTGTTTACAAAGGGCAGCCAATCAAAAGAAAACTGGCATACAGGGAGGGAGGACTTAAAGGAACAGGAGCTAAAACAGTGTGTTTTAGATATGGGATGAACTGAGGGCGATGCTAAGATCTGTTATAGGATAGATAGGGATTAGTTTGAACTGTGAATCATGCAAAGCTACTTTAGTAGAGTCCAAAGATAAAAGTATGAAGCTGGGAATGAGCATAATAGGTCCACTTCAAGAGATGACAGAAAAAAAGATGAGAAAATCCCACATACTCAAACACAAACAGGGTGTAAAGAGGTCCTGTACTTACGCACTGCCTAGACCAGAGTAGACCCATTTGGTTTTACCAATGCCCTGATATTCTGAGGCCACGTAGTAGAAGCAGGCATTAAGGTGGAGCATGAAGAGCAGATAGCCAATGGTGCGAATCACTCTAGGAGAGGGGTAAAGAGAAAATTATTATTATGGTCACTTGCATTTTGGTATCTCAGTAAATTTCACTGGCTACTTCACTACCATCACTTGTGGATTCTACAGCAGACTGAAGCTTCAAACTGATTTTTATGAATATTTTAGTATTGGTTTGACTGCTTGAATTTTTGATAGTTGTTTATGGGATAAAGGCTCCTCATAAATCACTTACTGTGTGATGTTTGTATATATAAAATGGTGACACGATCCTAATTTCTGAATTTACCTCCAGATGTAAGCCTTTGCCATGATGCTCTCCAGACGATCACTGAACTCAAAAAATGTGTCTACCTTGAAAACGAGAGAAATGTCAGCCAGATGGTAGCTGAAGTCCATTTATCATGTTTTGATTACTGTCTAACTGACCTAAATAGCATTAAAGTAAATTCACCTTCAGTAGACGATTGATTCTGAAAACAGATTTGAATCCAAAGTGGAAGTACAACAAGTCAAATGGTAAGACAGACACCACGTCAGCCTGTCAAAGAGGGACAGATGTAAGGTTGCTGACACTAGTTAACACTTAACTTCAAAGCTCAACGAATTCAAGTGAGCATACCAGGAATCTCTCTGAATCTCTGTAGTGCTTCTTTGTCATCACTCGATCTTTCTGCAAGGGAATAAAAGTCCCTTTATCATTCAGGTCATTCTCGTTCGCTGTCTCTAGTCGGGATCATTTCACACTTACAATGATGTCTCCTCCTTTGACAAACTGTTTGCGGGGCTGGAAAATGATGGAGTCTGCAAGGTAGATGGTATCAGCCACCACATCCAGGGTGAACCAGTAAGGGGTGGAACTCTCTGTGTGGTACGGGAAGCACAGGCGGGCCGTGATGAACCACGTGTTGTAGTTAAAGGCCAAAGTCACCAAGCTTAGCCATGCAATGTAGCGACGATCTGTGAAAGGGTCTATGGTTTGCCCAATAATGGGATCCATCGGGTCCTCAAGTGGCTTCAGCACAGCGTCCACCACTGACCAGACAGCCTCAGATAACCTGGTTTTTATACTCTTCTTCTCCTCCTTTTTAGCCTCTGCCGCCTTTTGCTCTGCTTTCTTTTGCTCATCCTCCTTCTTTTTCTTCTCCTGCTCCTCTTTTTTCTTCTTGTCAGCCTCCTCCTTCTTTATCCGCTCCTCCTCTGCCTGCCGCTTCCTCTCCTCTATGAGTTTGTTGTAGTCGTCTTTGCGTAGCAGTGGCGCTGAAAGGATAAAGTCACTGAGTGAGCTAAAATATTTGATCCACGGTTAAATAGTCAGAATTTGATGTGTCAAAAACATCCACAGATGCAGCTGAAGTAAAGCTGCAGCGTGTGCATACCGAATGATTTTGTGTTGATACTCACTGACAGGAGGGGTTATCTCAGGGGATGAAGCATACTGATCAATCACTTTCTTCTTGAAGTTCTGGTTTCTTTCTCTCATCTTTCTGATTATGGCTCTCAGCTGGTCATCTGAGTACTTGTTGATGACTATGGGGGGAGGTGGAGGAGGCTCTCCCTCCTGTCTGAGAAAGTGAAGGTAGGAAAGTTTCTCTAGTTAAGTAGTTATTGGCACTGAGTGAGTTTGTGATGGAAGGATGGAGGATGGAAAATTGTAAAAAGTCAGATATTCTCCCCTCCTTTCCTAACGTCAGCTGGGGAAGTGTGATGAATGAGGAATTTAAACAAAATGAACTACTCAGCAAAAGTTCTGTTATTTCCAGTTATGCTCGAAGAAGAAAAAACTCCACTCAGCATTGATTCAAAGCACAAGTAAAAGCAGCGAAATATCATGAAGACTTGCCTTCTCACAGGAAAAGTCATGTGACCAAAACATGGGGGAAGTTGTTTTCAAGGCTTTGTTCCAAATCAGCTCTCTAAACCTAACCCTTGGCCAATATATGGTAGCATTTTTAGGGTACACTCACATTTTCGCTTTAAAGTGGGTAACTTTCACTGTGTTTACACCTAACACCCTTCCCTCTCCAGCATTTAAGGCTGCCTAAAACGAAGACCTTTGGAGTTTAGTTTAGTTTGAAAACTCTGAAACTGTATTTTAGTCTCCACTGAGCAGTTTTCTGGAACCACTGAAAAAGTCACCCATGTTCACTTCTTGTCTGGGTTGTACGTCTTGCAAATTAAGCCAAAACCTTAAAGCTAGGCTCATCCTTCTTGTGTAGGTACTACTTTCCCACTACCATGGCTTCCTCATGAATGACTAATGGTTCCATTACAACTCTAATTTTTACTTGACAATGACTCCCAGTCTCTGGATTTATAAGGTGCCGTGACTGCCTTAGTATCTTGTGCTATTTTCACTCACAGTTCTAACTCTTTGTCAATCCAAGCAAAGAAATTTTGGGTCTTTTTTTGTCCTTGCCACTCTTCTGCCTCATTACTCTCTACAAGCAAGCAACCCTTCTTGTTTACAAAACAAGAAATAACTTTTGACGCAGGAAGGGTCACGTGACACAGACAACTGCAACTTCAGCCAAGTGGTGCTCACTGCAGAGCCAAATGGATGGAGTCCAGCTTCACCTCTCTGTGGTTAGGGTCAGGAAGCAGGGATCTAGGGATTGGGCTAGACTAAGCCAGTGGCTGTGCAGTGAGCAGCCTTCCGCTTTAGCGCCAGCAGTAAGGATGATGGATGTTCTTGTTTCACCCCCTAGTGGATAAAATTCTGTAATACATTTGACAGAAGTTAATTACTTAATATGCCAAATCAAGCCTTGGGAATAAATTAAAGTCAATAAATTTTCACATAATAGTTTACAACAAAAGAAAACTGGCCAGTGACCTAACTGTCAGGTTTTTCATTGACAATGTAGAATTTGGTGTTTTTATTGTTTTTACTGCATACATGGTGTACTATGCTGGTTTGGAGTACTGCCTCTGTCAGGACTGTGACATTTCTTTTTCTTTTTTCTTTCTTTCCACACTGGTTTAAAAGAAAGTGAACCTGCTAATCAAAGGTGATCGAGAAGTTTCTGCCCTTTGGTCAAAACTACAGCTGAGCCCACCCTGTGGCGACAGTGGGTGGCAGTTCTGATAAGAAGCCTTCGCAGACGTAATCAACCCTGAAGGCTGCAGCTTCAACTAATATGCCTCATAAAAGTAGAAGGACACATACTAGTTTTGCAAAATGCAAGACACAGGCTGGACTTTGCAGTGCATGAGAAGCACACAGAGAAAAGAAATCACACACTTAAGATTTTGTGAAGCACTGGCAGTAAGACAATGTAATTTTCAAATGCTATAGAAATCTACACACATGGTGATAGATGCCAGGAGGTGTGTTAGATGATATGAAAACAGTAATCAGGCCATCCCAGTCTAGCACTGTTGTAGAGTACCTTACAGTACCTCAGGATCCCCTTTGAGCTCTGACACACTGTTTATTCCACACATCACTTAAGCTGCTGGCTGACACACCTTAAGTGTGTCAGCCAGCAGGTGGAGGGCAGGTAGGTGGTGGCTAGCTCTTGCCACCATTTTTGTATCATACACTGGTGAAATATTTGCATCCTGTCTCTGTTATTGAAAACTAACCTGTGCTTAGAACTGTGAGGATCAGCCATAGCTGTCTCTACCTGTCGCCTTCATGGCTTTTATTGAGGGGTCAGAAGCAGCCCTGGTGAGCTTCTTGAAACCTAAAGAGCCGAAAATCTTTTAATCCACTTTCAGGCCATCCCTCTTTTAATATGCATGTTGCACCAGTGGATAAAGATCTCACATGCTGTGCTTATGTCTGAGGCCATTCTCCCTCTCTCTCCGCCCTCTTGCCAGGGAATCCGATTAATTAGTGTCCATCGGGTGATTACTTTGATACAGGTCTGTGGTGTCACTTGGCAGGCGTGCGTTTGTAGTGAGCTAATGTGGGGTTTGGAGGTTGGGCTGATACTCTAAGGATAAATACACTATAACTACTGTCTTTAATTGCTTATGACTATTGGTGCACCTCCCTTCGAATTAAATGTGCCTGAAAAAATTAGGTAGAAAAAAGCACTACCACGAGTGCAGGTCTTACCCCTCAGGTCCAGCTTGATTGGGGTTAGATGGACCTGCTGTAGGAGCAGGGGCAGGGGCAGGGGCAGGGGTTGGGGTT